>PNEQ01047089.1:0-18895 GCA_003012365.1 Medauroidea extradentata | reverse complement strand
AAAAAAAAAAAAAAAAAAAAAAAAAAAAAAAAAAAAAAAAAAAAAAAAAAAAAAACAACAACAACAACCTGCACTTACCAATTTATAAAAGTTTTTTCGAAACAACTGCGGAAAAATACTAATTACGATTTATTACGTTGAATAATAACAGTAATTAGTAGTCGCGATTAATAATTATGCTTACTTTCTACCAATTCGATAGTGGGGAGGGCTGTGGAGATCAGGGAAATTGTGGGGTAAAAATACGTAAAAAGCATGATTTGTATTGCATTAAATACCCTAATTGCGATTGATTTTACGTAAATATAAAAAGAAAACACATGCACGACTACCGAAAAAGCCTACTTTATAAAAACTCGATAGTGGGGGAAGGGGGGGAGCTATTACGAACACGGAAATTGTAGGTTAAATACACGTACAATAATCGTAATAAATAGCCGAAATGTACTACTATTTACAATACATTTCAGTTAAATTTGACTGATATAAATAGCTGTCTGCAATAAATACACGTGCATTGCATTGTACAGTGGTAAAGGGATGTACACATTGTGGAAATCATTTAAAAGTACGCAAAATATTACGAATAAGAATAAAAATAGTTTATACACAGTAACACACAGTTCAAACTCATTCTACCACCAATTTAAGACGCTAAAAATAGTTACTGAAGTAAATGCGTATTTTTCGCATATTGCACAAATGCACTAGTACATACGCATTAAATTCACGTTGTATGCATGTTGAATAGATGTTACACGTCTTTAATGCCCATTATAAAACGTATTTAACGTGTTCAACTCGCAATAGAAGCCGGACACATTATATAACGTACACTTAACAACATACATTATTGTAGTAAAAGATTAGTACTTACTCTACTCAGTTGCAGATAAAAATTCTTCGCCACAAACAGTAAATTATGCAATGGTTCCTCTTCCAACGCGGTACCTTTGTCAATAAATCTCCACACACGTTGTATGCAAAACGTATTTGTTGCTATGTCCCAATCAGCAAAATTTAACTAATACACACTATCCACGAGAGTTGCATACTGTAAAACGTCATTAAAACACACACAACATACACTACTATTACGTCGCGAAGCATTCTTACTTGAAACGGTCATTTGTACTACAAACCGTCAAATTTTCCCTGAATACGCACAGCTACTGCCACGAAAACACGTGTTATAAGCGTGACGGTTTTTCTACAACTGAATTTGCAGCCTAAAGAACAGTTGCGCAACGTATTAGCGCTAGTTTTAATGTATATCGCTAGGAGCGCTAGTTCTACGTAAACACGCATCATGGCGAAGACGTAAAACACGGGAGTTGGACTTAGAATTTGGACGAAAAACGGAAAATTTAAAAGTAAGTAAACTACAATTTTCTTTACGTACGACTCATTTTCATCACTGTAGAAACGTTTTTTATTAAGAAACTTTACCTGTAAAACCAATAGTTTAGTCCCTAGACGATGAGTAACTACTCTTGATATTTACCTATGGGAAAATTTTGTTACCTAGAACTGCAAGTTTTACTGACTTTGTACCGGTGATCCTTCAGACTCCACGATGACGTGGCACTGTGGTGGTTGGGCGACATTTAGGGGGCCAGGAGGGGCAAGGAGGGCAAATGCCGTCCTTGGTTTAGAAACAAAAGTGTATACCATTTTTTGTGTATTTTGTTATTTAGACAATACTAACGTAAGCACACAAAACTAAGGTTTTATTTTTTAAAGTTTCTAATTTTACACATGCTTAATTAATAACAAAGATGCTACAAGGTCACTGCCGCAAAAAAAATCTTGTCCCCCTCCCCCAAGAAAAACCTGTTATGACGCCCCTAGTTAGAACACTCGATCCCTGTGTGACGACATGCCCTCTTTACTTGGGTATGTGACCACACTTGCCTCACCCTTGAGTTATTACACAAGTCATCACAAACTTTAATCTTAAAGGGCACATCACCGGAAGGGCCATTTGATCATGTTACTGAATTAAGGCTTTATAGTAGAGAGTACAAGCAAAACCTGAATGCTTTAATGTAATCAACCAAATTACATTTGCAGTGCATACTCTCTTAATACTGTTCATACGGGTTAAGCACCGGTGCGGTAATTAAAGAGGTGAATAGTTAATGGTAGTCGGTGCCCACAAATAATCGTAAATACTATTTTAAGAGAGTCAATAATATGCAGGAAATATTACGTTCTTCTTAACACGCAAAGTCCAGCCCGGTCTATTGGCTTACGTATGATTGCAGACGCATACCTTATTAAACGAAGCTCGTCCAGTCCACGTATTTGCATGTTGGAGAGGCGGCAGAGCCCCATTTTGCTTAATGTTACGTTGCTGTCGATATTGACGTGCGGAGTGTTTGCCGTAATCCTTGTTTCTTGTAGCCCTTGCCGAGAGTTACGTTGAAGCACGTCAATCGCTCACATAGCAATTTGTGAAGCCTCCAGCTTCGCCCACATTCAAAACCCCGTGCCAACTTAGACTTCTCGACGGCCGTTAAAACACCGGAATCGTTACTCACGTCCACGGTCTAAGAGGAAGAGGTCTTGACACAGCGTATGCTCTCCAGCAAGAGAAACAAACCCGCTTCATGTCGCCGAGCGCTAATAGTAATTTGGTGGAAGATTTGTCTTGTTTGCATCTCGCGTTTTAACATTTTTGCAATTATTTACATAAAATAATGTTAATAAGGTAAGCTGATATAGTAAGTACAAGGTCTATGTCCATAAATGCATTGGCATGTGTGGAACTGTTTATAAAAGTAGTCTGAAGAAATATATTGTGTATTATTGTTTTAGTGAACACATTCGAACAAAAACTATATTTCGTGCCCTACAACATTTTAGAATCGTTGCAATGTGCATCTATACGTAAAATATTGCAAAATTAAATTTTATTGTTGTGAAAAATGTGTTTCAATGCAAAATTACGTTCCCATTTTATTCTTCGATATAATACTCGCAATTCCGGTAACAACTCCACATTTTAAGTTTAGCCAAATCACCTAGGTCGTTGAGCCAAATACAAAAACAAGACAAATTTTCCACCAAATTACTACTAGCGCTCGGCGACAAGAAGGAGTCACATTTTATTCCTGTGTGTCAAGACCTCTACCTTCAATAGACCGTGCTCACGTCATACCGTCTTGCTCGCTGCTTGCCAAGTCCTTGCTATGCCGTCACGCACACTCTCTCTCTCTCGTGCTTACAGCGCTCCACGCGGGCACTAACGTAAACTTATTTGAGTGGGCAGTCTGTGTGGGCTAATAATAAATAAACTATAATACCTAATGCCTCTTATGATAATTACGTATTAAATACAATGTAATACAAATAGAAAATATTACGCAAATATGCCCTTTAGAATATTAACGCTAATTGTTGAATATATACCAACAAACAATCATTTAGTAACTTTTTGGGGGCCAGGGTTGCCAACCGCAACACGGCACCAAACACTGAGACAAGACCATTTGTCTCACCCATCATAGAGACACTGGCCTAACTTCCGGTGGGCCAATCTATATCTTCGCACGTGGTGGACGTTGTCATGATCTTTGAGAGAACTGTGCAATGGGAGTGCATGACTGGATTTATTTGCTTGGACATACTCCATTGCGATATAAATGACTGTCAAAAGAAAACTAAAAATATAAATAAGTCAAGAAAACATAAATAAGCAGAGTATGCTTTAGTCATCAGGATACATACACAACATGAAATTCCAAAACTGGAATTTGGTCAGATAAAACAAGGAACAAACAGAAAATAAAAGAAATAACAAAAATATAAAAAAAAAAAAACCTAAGTTCATATGAGACACAACGATGAGACGAAACAAAAACACAAACAGAAATACAGCAAACGGCACAATGATGAGACTAAACAAAACACGAATATGTCGGACACAAACAGAAAATGCAACAAACAACACAAACGATGAGACGTTGTCATTGGTCATGCTGGTTTTTCTCGAGATAATATCGCTATCCTCAACCGTGCATTCCACATCTGTTCCATTCTCAGTTCATGCCCCCCTTCGCCAGCGCTCAAGAGTGACCATGAAATTATGTTGATGGAAAGTCTGTAGCAAATTTCAATGCACGTTTGTATCTGGGTTTCACATATATCCTGTTAGTACATTTTGATGTTCACAAATACCGTTTTAGCTATGTTGGAGGTCTTATAAATAGTGTTTTTAATCAGCATAGTGGCTTAATTATGACGCTCCTGCCTTGTCGGAAGTGTGTTCTCGCCTCTCGGTATAGTTTTCTCTCCCTCCCCGCCTTGGCAGCGCGCAACCTTAGATCCTTTCCCTTCTGCAGCGGAGCCGTATCGCTCGACCCGCTCTCCGTCGTCAAACATCGGAACTACATGAATTGTCTTCTCAACTAGATGGCTGAGAATGCCTTAGAAGATACGTAAAATGGAATATTAAATTATGCATCCTCTAAAATAACAGTCCAAAATATTTTTAAAAATTCGCGACACCTCAATTATATCTTGCATGATTCTATGTTTTCATTTCGTGAATTTTTGGCTTCATTGCATGGAAATAAAATATTATTGAAGTGCATATGGGTTCGTCCCATAAGTAAAGCATTATGGGCAATAAATTCTGCTCTTGGAGTAAATTTTTTGGAACCGTTGTGCATTCTGTCGTTACGAAAAAATTCAGACGCAAAGTTTATTCCATATAAAACCAACGTATAGTTTGATTTTCTTATGTGCGTAGTATTTTACAGAGATTTTTTTTTTTTAAATTCTTGTACAAATAGGTATCCTCGAACACAGACGACTCTCTAAACGCTCCTAGTAGCTTCACTACAAACATTCCGCATTAATTCAATACGCTTCGTGGTGCTAGTCTTACGAACCACGCCGGCAAGTACTTCGAAAATAAAATCCACTGAAAGTAACTTGGAGTGCAGTCCAGAATGAGCACTAAACTACGTGGAACAGACACAGCCGATGTAGATGCAAGCGTCCTCGCTGCGGGCCGGAAGCTGGCCACTGGACCACTCGTGGACACGACACCAGCTGCCAGCGGCAGGCACTCCGTGGTTCAACGACACTACTGGTCGTACAGCGCGCCTCGCCGATATTAACGTCTCACCCGACCTTCACCTCTCGTCTCTACGACAGCGATGTCGTCACCAGCCGGCAGATTGTGCTTGCCGACCATACAAGCTCTCGCCTCGTGTTATTTGTGAATATCATGAGAACAGCCATTTGTGGTGGATAGAGATGTTGGTCAGCGCTCAATATCGAGGTCTTCAGCGCTGGTGAGGGGTGACATGAGGTGAGAATGGAGCAGCACCGGAATGAGAGGGCGGGAGGAACGGGAGATACCCAAGATAACACGCCGACCAGCGGCATCTTCGGTCCCGCCGGGAATCTAACTCGGATATTCTTGATGGTAGGCGAATGGCTTGACCATTCTACATTAGAGATGAAAATGTATGTGGCAAAATGTTGTACAACGACATTTTACGTGAACAACTTGGCAACACTGCACAGAGATACTCCCCTCTTGTGCTTCACGTCGAGGTATTATGTTATGTATGTTACGTCAGGTAAACGTAGAGCATTGCTTGGACTGCTCAGGATTTTAACCTGCACCCATAATATGCTGGTCAGAACAGTGGTAGTAAGATAAATAAGATATCTATGGAGCGCAAAATGGGACCATTGTGTATATAAAATGTCATCGTACAACATTTTAATCTTAATTTAGTCCAAGATATGCGTGGTGTGTTTATTATGAGCTCGTTTCTGAGTCACACAGCGCATCTACTAGTAAGGTTAATTCTACTACAGGTTAGAAAGATCAATGTTATAAGTTTGGCACAGGGAAAATTTCTGCCACTTGAGCGCTGGTATCGATAGTGCACCAAACTGACCAATCACAGAGCTTTCCTGAATTTTAAGGTACATTAAGTTAATAATTTAAAATACGAAATCGGTTTCTTTTCACTTTAAAATTAAATGACTAATATAATTCCCAAGTTTATAAAAATTTTATTTTACTACGATTTCTTATTTATCTGGTCTCTTAGCGATTGAAGCGAAACTAGTGGCAGAAATGTTCCCTGTGCCAAGCTCTCCCACAAGAAAACGCATTTTATTTCTAATCTGTAGTAGAATTAACCTTACGTCTAGTCACCATCATTAATATAGGTGCTTTAAAACTCAGGAACTAGAATTACAAACGAATCTTCAAGATCTCACAACACAGCTTCATCTCCCTTGATAAATAAACGTTGTTAGTCTTAATGTCTTAATTTGGACTTGGACAAGGTGACACAGAACCCACGTAGGTGTACAACAGTGTAATAATTCTATTCTTAAACGTTAGTCCCAGTCCCTGTTGAACATAGGAGTGGCAGGTAGGAAGGAGAACTGAAGAGAACAAAAGGTTTTGACTTCGCACATTAATATTTATGAACACAAGAGTCCGTTCCTTCTTGGATGATTTAATGGTTGGTGACAGGAAACTTTAAAGTTGCCACAGTGAATAAAAAAAGAACTTCTGGGGGTTGAGTTAATTTCTTAAGATCTATTTTTAAACCAGACTTCATCTGCGTTGTCTGAACAAAATACGGCTTAATTTAATTACTTGGGTTCATTTAAATACATAATTTTTCTTGACATTTTTAGTTGTTTTGAATAAGTGCTCTTTCCTAAGTGAAAGTTTTGTCAAACTCCGGCTACTTTTTAATTGGTGAAATATAACGACTTTACGGCCTATTTAACGTTTCCCCAGGTAAACAAAGGACACTTCTTTTGTTTTGATTTTCATGTTAGTTTAATAAGAAAATAAAAAAAGCGCCTCCTACGTCTTTCGTCTTCAAGGCTCGGTGGTCCGACATTTCCGACATACGCACAAAAATAAATTACCGGGACAAGTAAGAGTTTCGTTAAAAATGCAAAATTTATCGTATTCCTCAGACAAGGAATTATATTTTAATAACTGACATCGTGATTAATTTGGTAAAGTGGTTTACCAAGTCTAAAGTACATTTCGAACAGGTGTAGTTAAATATTG
Organism: Medauroidea extradentata; assembly: GCA_003012365.1. Taxonomy (NCBI): domain Eukaryota; kingdom Metazoa; phylum Arthropoda; class Insecta; order Phasmatodea; family Phasmatidae; genus Medauroidea; species Medauroidea extradentata. Next base: position 11,826 of record PNEQ01047089.1, on the reverse strand, counting down.
AAAAATTTTTCTTGCGGATGGCTAATGAGAAAAAATAAGACGCAACATAGTTGTACTTCGTTACGATGAATAGCGAATCGTATGTTATTAACTTGTTAAGTTTTCAATATTACTGCAGATATTTTTTTACGTGCGACAATTTTAATAACCATGCAAATGTATGACTCTGTTTCCTAACTCTTTTCAAAAGCATAGCAGTAATGATAGACTCACGTAAAAATAAAAAAAGTTAACGATATTGAATTTTGTATAAGCTTTATTTAGAAAAGTTGGTATAATTGTACGCCGGCGTGTATCTGGCGGTGTGATAATGTGGTGGAGTGCTATTCACGTCTGTGAGTGAGTGCGAGAAATTTTGGTCAGCGCTCAACATCTAGGTCTTAGCACTGGTGAGGGTGACATGATGTGAGGCAGTGGCGGATTTAGAAACGTATTTGGGGGAGGGACTTACGTGACTTTATGGATTGTAAAAAATACCGGCCATCTCAAAAGTGTGATTGTTTACTGTTATAGAACACTAAAAATAACATGCATACAAGTAGGACACATTAAATGTACTCGGATCATCATAGAACAAAACTCCAGTTTCCTTGAGTCGACTGGACATACTTTAGCTACATAATGTTGAACACGATTTGGGGGGTGGGGAGGGGACTTTAGCAAGGTAGTCCCCCCCCCCGTAAAACCGTCACTGATGTGAGGAGCAGCGCCGGAATGAGGGGAACGGGAGATCTCCGAGAAAACCCACCCACCAACGGCATCGTCCGGTTCGATTCCCCCATGCAGAAATCCGGGTTGGGGGGGGGATAGAGCTCGGATCGCCTTGGTGGGAGGCGAATGGTCTGACCATTCTGGCCAGTGCTTCATGTCTGCGTTTATTTCCAGGAAAATGAAAAGAAAGCTATCTGATCTCCATTGCTTCCTCAAGTGCTAGGCTGAACACAAGCACCGTATTATAATGCTGGTTACAGTTTCCACTTCAGTGTTGCCATCGTGTGCGAAGAAAACATCCGCACTCGTTTGTCATCTGGATCAGCAGCGTTCTTGTCTCGGCACATAAATTCAAGGCAATAGATTTGCGGGAATACCTATTGCCAAAGCCGCAATAATGTGGCTATCTCGCACAAATATAAAATAATGAAAATTGTATAGAGAAGCAACCATAGGTATGGACCTTGTTTCTTCGCGAAAATAATTTTGTCCCAGTTTGTTTCAATGCCTTACTTGCACATCTGCAGTTCTGCTTCGAGATCAACGATTGGATATTTTAACTGTCACGAGCCTTGAGATTCTACAGGCCAATCACAGACGTGTGGTGTTGCAGGAGACTTTTTGTAATTGGCTCAGTCAAATGAGATATGGCTCTTCACACAGACTCGCTGCCAGTAACCATGAAGAAGAATTGCAGATGTGTACGTAAGGCACTGAAACAAAGTGGGGCAAAATTATTTTCGCGAAGAAACAGGGTCCCTAACCCTAGGGTGCCTCCTACAACGCGCTTTAAATGCATTTCAGTGTGTTCGTAAATGCGTTTTGTTTTACAAAACTATTCCACATGTGTCCATTGTGCCAATGCACGAAAATAAAACACACTTCGGACAAAAACATATTTTTTAACGCCAATTAATACGTATATCAAAAATTCATTCTTACGGTTTTAACACACACACACACACACACACACAGATATATATATATATATATATATATATATATATATATATATATATATATATATATATCATCGTTTGTATCTGAATTTTTTTTGTTGTCATACATCAAACGGATTTTTATATTTATGCCCCTGAAATATCACATAAGTTGAGGTCATAATAAGCCCAAATTATCTCTTGTCATGAAGATATCAGCAACGCAATTGGGCAGGGTGTAGTGTACTGCCACTTACAACTGTCTAGTAAGAAAGAAGTTCCAGCCATTCACTACTTGAGTCGGGCGTCACAAGTATGACGTGCACCTAAACGAAGTAGGCGTACGCATATATGGAACGTGGATAAACCTCCCGCAGAGATTTAATCCGTTCTATTACTTAGTGTCACCGCAGTGCGGATAATTAAGTGGCAAAATGAAGACTCTTTCAAAAAAAAAAAAAAAAAGGACGCTCGTCCGGTGAGGCGAACGGTTACGTAAGCCCTGTGCCACACCTTGAGGACGGTGACGCGAGGACAAATGATCAGAGACGGAAGGACACGGGACGATACAAGGTCCTGCGACACTCGGTCGCCACGACACGACGATGCACGTCGCCCGACGTCGGAGAATGAGAAAGTGACGTGAAGCATGTCTTCTCCAGTGATACGTACGCTCTATGGTGTGATACAGCCTGATCGCCGTCTGTTGGACGTTACTCCACGTCGCCCACCTACTTTCCGAGAGCGAATTGGAGAGACTTTGGTCAGCGCTTAAGAGGTTGTGGTACATAATTCAACGCTAAAAGCATTAGTCTATAACTGTGGGTTTCTTGAAGCCAATTTGCGAAAATTAAACAATAGCAATCCTAGACAATAGTTTTGTCCAACGTTTTAAACCAAATTGTTTACAGTGTAACGAACTTCTGAGGCACAATCTCTGACGCCAGGACCTCGTGCATTTAACTGCGGTGCAAGAGATCACGCGTAACGAATTAGTAACTCCGGATTCACATTTACTCGTAAATTTGGCAAATACCATTATCTGGGATTGTCATTGAGTATTTTATCCATATTCGCTTCGAAAAAATCGTAGAAATCACTTGATGTTTTCAGAGTTTATTTATCTACCTCGCACTCTTAACGTAGTGGAGGGCCGAGGTGGCCGAATGGTCAGACCATTCGCCTCCCACCAAGGCGATCCGTGTTCCATTTCCGGGCGGGTCGGTCCCTGGACATTCGAATGTTGGAATCGTGCCGGACGATGGCGCTGGTCGACGGGCTTTCTCGGGGATCTCCCTCTACCACCGCCTCCTCATCCCGGTGCTGCTCCATACTCAACTCATGTCACCCCCCTCCCATGGCCAGTGCTGAAGATCGATGTTAAACACTGACAAAAATCCCTCACTCACTTTAAGGAAGTGTTCATTAAGTGAACGGCCAATTGTGGTACGATCTTACAGTTACTGAAATTCCAGCTTGTGCCTGAAAGAAAATGCGAAATTTTCAGTTCCCTTTGTATGAGTTATTGTAAAATTACACTGAAAAAATATACAGAAAACGTGAAAAGCGATTTAGCAGAAACTATCCCAGTTTTGTATTAGGTTCGCAGATTTTTCTTCCGGAACTGACAAAGCTGTGCTGGACGGATAGTCATCAGGCCATATCCATGCCTTGCTGATGGCACTTGATGTGTATGCTAGTGTCACATTTATCACTTCCTTGCTTCTTTCAGCATTCAGGTAAAAAAACTGCGTGGTAAGCTCCAGGTATGCGACTGCTCTATATTTATGGGAGTTTCATTTTTTTCTTTGCAGACAACTTCCCCACCCACTTCCTCGCCTGAGGTAGTTGCGAAGAAATATTGGAAAGAAGCCTGAGCAATCTCGAACAACGGAAATACTATATATGTGTGTGTATGTATATGTATATCTGTTACATTTGCACATTTTGTTTTCCGATGACCAATTATTATTTCTGGATATGAATATGGCATTCAACAAATCTAACATTATTTTAGACTATATTATATATATATATATATATATATATATATATATATATATATATATATATATATATATTGACACATAAATGGGGATTTTTCTAATTGGTACACTTTCACAAATGGTCATAAGTTATAGGACGCAAAGGAACGGATCAAAACCCGTGAAGAAGATCAATGAAATACCAGTAATGTCAATAATCTACTTTTGTGTAACGTTTACAAAAGAAGGGGAAAATACACACAATGAAATTATAGAACTAGAAAAGGAAGTTGCTTTATAAATTTGTTAAAGTCTGATTTAAGGAAGTAATGGCATTACTTTGAGACAATAAATTTCCAAATCTGTGAAAAGTAACGATTGCAAAATTGGTGTTGATGTACGAGTAATAAATAAAAGACCCTAACAAGTTAGAAATATTAAGGACAGTATAGGAGATGAGGACTCAAACTTTCAGTTTTTTTTACAAACAAACGATAAGTTACTTAGAAGTTACTAAGATGAATACCGGATTGAATGATACCTCTTAAATTTGTAGGGCTTGAACTAACGTAAAATACAGTTTTAACCGTAAATATTGAAGGAAACTACTAAAGAACAGTCCTACATAACCATTTTCGCCAACTTTGTGAGCAAATATTTATCCGGAACGACGATTTATTTAGTATAATCACTTTTCCTGAAATAACTGGTTCAAAACTTTGAAGTCATGAATCAAATACATAGTTTCATCAGAAACTCATCTTTGAGGCAGAATATTTTCTAACAAATTGACAAAATGTGTTTCTATGATTTATTTTTTTCTTTCTCAGAATCGGCCTTTCAAAACCCTCCGGTTTCGATAATAGACCTACATTTAATTTAAATTTATGCCCCACGCCATCTTGACATTTATTACTGCGATCGTTACGAAATGAAAGTGAAGACCCTGATCTTCATATAGAAAACGAGAAACAGGCTGGACTGTCATCGCAAAATAAACAAAAATATAAAATTCCCTTCTGTGTAAGAGAAGCAAATTGGGGAGGAAACTTTTAAAACTAGTCATGTCCACGCTATCCAATTTTACATAAAAGCGAAAAAGTGACATGCTGGAATACTAACGAAAATGAAATATCGCAGACGTATTATCACACGTTATTTAAACTGTCAAATCATGTTATAAATGTGATACATGCAAGTGTTATGATTCATTCGTTGTTAATGAAAATATAGAAATGTCTAGTCCTGAATGATTACTATAATGGACAAATCTGACTTTCAAGTAAGTAAACTTGCCAGAGGCGGAATCTCGTATTCTTACGTCTTACAAGAGACATCTGTCGTGCCCTTGTTACGAATGCAAGATTATAGTTGGATGAACTTATATGGTTTTGTATGACAACACGAATGTTCAACTGATTTTATATTTATTAGAACCTCATCATTAAAGGGCCGTAAAATCCTCTCATCTTATATCGGCTGAGCTACGGCTCCGAAGTAGGTAGCGACCTCAACCGAACATTCCATTTGAATTTTTGTTTATCATGTGCACTGTAAAAAGATTTCTAAACTTAAGATACCGATGTATAGGAGTGTTTAGAAAGTCGCATTCAAGTTACGGAATTTTATCATACGTATTTCAGGTATATTTACTTTTTTTGCGGTGTACGTCTACCACTTTACAAAGTGGATTGACAAGAAAACAAAGAATTTTGTCGCTTGGTAACCGATAAACTGGATCTGTTGTGCAATTAAATATTAATACGTTTAAACATTAACCTATTCGGAGTTTACTAAGTAACAATTATTAATTAGTTATTTCTCCTAGGTTCATAACTAATGAGACTTGCTGTCGGGATCCCATGTCAGTATAATTTAAAGGAATTTTGAAATACTTGTTGAACAACGAAGTGAATACTTCGTTATAACTGTACAGGGACACACGCAGCGACATCCATATTAATGAAATTAGAAGGCAGTGCCATAAGAAACTGTGTTGTTTTAAAATTAAGAAAAGAAGCTACAACAAGAAGAAAAAAATAATACCCGGAGGGAAACGGCCAGGAGGGTCGAAGGATTTTGTTTACGACCATTTTGTTCCCTTCCTTTTTAACCTATGAACGTTCCCACGTACCTAGCGCAACGAACATAGTTCCTTAACACTCATAAGTTAGGCCCGTCACGTTATTTCTTATTATATATGACCAAAAATTATTTTATAGACAGTTCAAACTTTTAAATTGTAACAATACAAGACAAAGACATAATGTTCAATTGCTCATAAATTATTGCAATATGTAAGTCACGTGTCACCTGTTTTTTCCAAGGGGTGAGCAACGAAACAGGGATTACCAAGGCTTGGATCTTTGACACACGGATTCCTGGGTTTGATTCCAAGTAAGTTATGGACGTGATGGTCATTGCTAAGGCAGTTTCATTACTATTTTAGCCACGGCGTGTCCACACCTTTACAAGACTTCGTCAACCTTCACTCGTTACGCTTTCTGTGCGACGTCCCTGCACGAAAAAGAGACTCCTATGACTTCACACCAAGTTTTCAGAGAATTGTTACAATGGGTAAAGTTATCGTTTCTTTATACTATCTCTAATGTTCTCAGCAAAATCCTCCTTGTGTGGGCGCTGTTGGTTTGTGCACGTTGAATGTGTGTTGCTGAGCGTTTTTTTTTTTCTTTAAATTTCACCGCTATATGATCCTCACCTCATGTCATCCTGTGAGTCATAAGTCTCTTAAGAGTCCAAAACTTTTTTTGATATTTGGAGGTGTTCCGTAATTTTGTGACGTCTAATTAAAACCAAAAAACGAATACGAAATTAATTTTCGTACGTATTTGAAAACGTAATTATAAACTAAACGTATTTATAAACATTTTAACATGCATTTATAAACATTTTAACATGTAACTCTTAAATGAGCCAAAACAATGCGAAGTTTCAGACTTTTATTTTAAATTCAAAATTACTTTGAAATGGATTTTTATGTACGCCAAACAGTAGCCCCTGACATATAGTTTCAATGTAAATTAATTTTCATTTAAATAAGTTTTTTTTTGCGGTTTTAAGAACAAAAATCATGCAAAATTTGAATTTGAGATGCTATTATGGGGAAACTGGCTAAGTAATTTTTTTTTTCAGATGAGATATATGCTCTCAAGTAAAGTCTACAAAACTAACACTATTTCTTACAAATACAACATTATGATTTTTCTCCACTTGAAAGGCCTCAAGGCCACGACTTTAATAGCTCACAAAATCTCTCCATGCCAACCCCCCCAAAAAATGAATTCGCTCATTCAGAAGGGTTCTACCGAGCGAGGTCTGTGTGTAAAACACTAGACTAGCGTTTAGGATGACTCGGGTTCGATGCCTCGTTCAACCATCGTGATTTCTGTTTTACACGTCTTTCTTGTCATTCCATGCGAATCCTGAGCTTGTTCGTCACTGCATGTCATAACCAGTTTCTGTCCCGCTACCTGGGACCACAGTTCTGCCCTGCTTAGGAAGAAAGCTGTAACTACAGCAACAGTACAATTGAGAAAAAAATATGTTAAAGAAATGCCTCAATCCCATCCATTTATCAGTTCCGAATAGGTTTGCAAATATGTTATTACAGAGCAAACATGTTCTTAAAATTCATTTCTGAGAAAAAATATTGAATTTTTCCTTATTTACTTCAAACCACTTAAAACAATTTTTTTAAATACAATGTAGGTACCCGTTATGGAATAAACAAATATAAATGGACTTAAAGTTACTGCATGGTTTATAGTATTTCCTAGAATACCACCATCACATTACAAATTAAGAAAGCAGTATCATTGCAGTTACTGTTTTTTATACGAGGAATATGCACTTACTGCCTTCTGTCATTGTTCAACTTGGAAAAACTGCAAAGGAAGTAAGTGTTTTCTCCCTATAACTCCTACGTACACTTTATTTTACAGCCTTTTTGGTGTGTAAACGACGCAGAATTTCAAGACGAATCCAACGATACCGAATCTTCAATTACTATTTTTTTCTGTAGTTACTGCCGTATTCCTAAGCAGGGCAGAGTTGGCTCTGTGACCTACTCACCAAGCCCATCCGGCTTCAGATGGGTAGCTACGATTTTCATTAGGAAACGTAACGAACGTTGCTCTTAAACAACGGATTTTCTTACAACTTTACAATTTACCTCGAACTTGCGTTACGTCGTCGCTAAATGCCCACCTCATAACATCTTTATTAGCACTGAAGACCTTGACGTTAAGACTTCGCTCTTTAGTCTTGCAATGGTTTAGAAAATATTTTTAACGCAAATTAATACATATATCGAGAATTCATCATACAGTTTTAACACTTATTTATCATCATTTGTATCTGAATTTTTCTATTGCAATAAACCAAACGGAATTTTTATATTTTTGCCCCTGAAATATCACATATTTTGTTGTCTAAATAAGCCAAAATGAGGCAAAATAATGTTTTGCTAGAAAACGGAACAATATTAAAAAAAAAAAAAAAAAATGAAACGCTCTGGCAAAATTGTGTATCGTAAGACTGAGTACACAGTCTCAATTTTTTTCAAATCATTCGGTTAGAATATTCGAGATATTTGCAATTGTTTTAAATAAATGAATGATCGTGGCCTTAAGGCTCGGTTTCTTTCGTCATTTTGAATTATTTTACTATTAGCTTTTTTTAAATTCTGAGAAGAAAAAAAGTGTAATTTGCTATTATAACGCAAATTCTATTTACCTTGCGCTGCGGTGCAAGCATGGTAGTTGAGAATTTAAAAAGTATTTAGGTCACAATTAGTCATACAAATTAAGACTTTTAAAAAAATTGCACACGTTAAAAGTCAACTGCCATGTTTGTACTGTAGCGTAAGGTAATTAAAACGTGTGCTATAATAGCAAATCCCACATTTTTCTTCCCGAAATTTCATAGAAGTGAAAATTTTAATAATCCGACACGGTGACAAGCCGAACCTTAAGCGCTATTTCCATTTTACTCTTCTTTCTTGATAAGTGTTTTGCTATGCATTGGAATCTGTACAGTTAAGCCCTTTCGGTAATATCACGAGGAAATCTTGGAAAGCCCTGAGTTTACGGAGTTCGGCCAAGCAGCTATTTCAGTGTAAAAGCAGGTACGTTAAAATGGAACACTGTTCAAAAATAAATTAATGTCCCGGTGCTGATTTCAGAAGAGCTGAATGAACTGTGAGCCAGCTGTACCAACGACGATGTTCGTCCCACGCTGCCCCCCCCCTCCCCGCCCTTTTCCCGGATGAAAAATGAAATGTTCCCTCGTCAGGAACGACTAGCATGGAAAAGAAAAAAAAAAGTAATATTTCCCGCGGCGATCATACGTTTAAGAGACGTTAAGCGCGACGTACAACAACGCTTTATCCGGACATCTGGCGGCGCTGTCCGTGTTGTAAATCGTGCTGGGTGTAGTATGTGGGGGGGGGGGGAGTTCTGAGACAGCAGTCGTGGGCGGCGCCCCACGGGGCGAGGAGATGCCGGGACTCGCGTGCCGTACGCCTTGTATCCGTCACGCTCCCGGCCCAGCCTCGTGACGTGATGCAGCAAACCTGCTCATTGCTTCTTTTACATATGCTCCCTATTATTATCATTATTGTCCAGCTTGACGCTCGCCCTTAAGGGGGCCGCCTACCCCAATCTTCAAATGCATTGCAGTGTGTTCGTGAACAGGTTTTTTTCCACTGTGAGGATTTTCATAGGTTGGTGAAATTTTGGAAATTAACCCCTACGCGGTACGTTTAAAATTAATGAGAAATAACGATTGGTTGTGTAGAGGGGCAAAGAATTTTAACAAGACTATCATATTAATTCCTCTAAGACTTCTGGAAGTGCAGGCTAGCTCAATATAAAATTTAACATATAAATCCACAATACATTCATATAACATGAGACACCAAATTAACTCACAGACATAAGATAAAAACAGATTTAATGAAACATCTCAAGGAAAAGCATGAATTCGGAACAAGTTTTGCGAGTTAGTCTTTTTATTTTACACGTTAAGTAAACGAGAACTGCATAGCAAAGAAATGACTAGGAGTGGAATGGAATTAACTACCAAAATTCGAACAAGTTGTAGACAAGGGAGGAGTGAGAAGATACAAATTGCTTATAACTACAGAAGCCTTTTACAACCTAACTACCAAACGCCTTCTGTTGCAGAGCCAAGCTAGAGCACTGCCAGTTCTTACACACTAAAATCATCGTTGCGAGTTTCTACAGTTCTTGCAAAAATATTTTTAAAAACCCAAAACCCGGGCCTATATCGTAAAATCCCTTCGTAACTTTGTTGCACATAGTATTAATTCATACGTTTATTTATATAAATGACTCTGGACTTTACGGTTATCCCAAAAACATTTATAATCTAAACGAAACTACTCCTCCCAATGCTTTTCTTATGGCACTACGTCGCCGGCAGAAGAAAAAAATTTTTTTGTGGCCGTTGTAGGCATTATTTTGCAAAATCGCTACGTAACTTAGTCCGCGTTATAACTGTTGATGTTCATGATTTTTTTCATAGCATTCCTTGGAGTAGTAAATAAAATATTTTACGAAACATGAAGTTTTTACTGCAAACAAAGGCAGGGATTGTCCAGACGTCGCGAATGGCCACGTCCTGGAAGTTCAGTGCTTTCTCAAGAGATCGCGTGCTGGTCGAACAGGTTCTGTGCAGGATCTAGGTCCTCAGTAACGCCAAGTAACGCAAGAAGAGCGAAAAAAAAAAAAAAAAAAAAAAAAAAAAATGTGGAGTGGAAGGAAGAGAATTTCGAGAAAAAGAAAACTTGAGTTATTGTAAGTAATTCGTATCGCGTTAACGTAAGAAAAAATAGAATGCTTAGGAATTTTAATGATAAACAATTAGGTCTATCACCGTTGAAACTCAGGAATACCTGAAATATGCATTATAGGACGGTTATAAAAAGTCACGAGGTTAGTTTGGGAAGGTCAAAAACGTCAGTTTGAGCGCACAAAATGTAACCCGATTATGATGCGTTCTATTTTTATTTATTTATATAATCTCTCGTATTTCTAGCGCTTACTAGAGTGGAGTTGTCATAAATACATCAGAATAGACAGGTTATAACTTGTTACAAATACTTAACGATAATTTCAAACTGACACAAATACATCAAAAACAAAGCAAATACAAGTTATTATACATATATACAACAAACAATTTCAAGTTTTCAAAAATATATTTAAATTATTGCAAGTAGTCAGAAAATTTTATAAGTTGGGTGCAAACATTTATATATCATTAAGCTTTAAAAAATTTATATAAACACATTTATAAAAGTATGGCACTTATGCAGCACAATAGACTTCATTTACCACAGTGTTTTGTACACGTAGGGGTATGTAATCCATTTAGGTTTTTTACTCTCTTCCTTCTTTTTTTGTTGTTATATGTAAATGTTAGTTTTTATTTCAGATTAGTATCAAGTAAATATAGACTACAATTGTACAACTCATGCCGAGCTCTTGTACTCTGCAAGTGCCCTCTCCTTCACACCCAACTTCTCATAGATCTGGGCCAGCAGTGGTTGTACAACCCTCAGAGAAAGAAGGGATATTGTCCCAAGCTGCAGAAGTTTTGGGAAGGCCCTTATGTGTATATATATATATATATATATATATATATATATATATATATATATATATATATATATATATATATATACACGTACATACATACTGCCCTCGTCGCATTTAGTAAAGTATTTAATATATAACAAATATAAGTATATATAGTGTACGTCAAATTTTATATTATTTATTATTTTATAAATAATGTAATATTATATAGACGTAAAATATAAGTAAAGTTAACGAGTTAAATATGCATTACTTACTGTTGTCGCATTTAATTAAAAATTCAAAAGTGTGTGCAATACGTAGGCTTAATCTTGATTCCCGCGATATTTAGTTTTTCGCCTGTGTATGTAAAAACATAATATTCCATGTATCAATTTAGGAGCACAAAAACAGCAGCGCTTGTGCGCCCATCTCGTGAAGAACTTTTTTTTTTTTTTTTTTTACATTTACCTTGCAGTTTTACAAAGCGAGTGATCAGACTCTGCCGTTTTATACCGTGATCAAAACACAGCTAACCTCTGGCGATCGACAAAATCTGGTTACGTGACT
>PNEQ01047088.1:0-18920 GCA_003012365.1 Medauroidea extradentata | reverse complement strand
CTTCGCCTCTGGCCAATATACAAAACTAAATTAAAAACAAATGAAATTAAACATATTATTACGATTGAACAAGATTAAACACATAATTCTGATTACAATGAAATGTCAACGGACTCTCTACGACAATTCTATCATATTTTGCATTATTTACAATGAACTTTACATTTAATCAAAATTAATGGCAAGGAGGCCTGTTACAACTGAGCACTCTCCAACACTTTTAATGTCTTAAAACTGTATTTCATTGGGTCTGAATATGTTAAGTTTTTAGAGTGGTGAAACGTTTACACTGGTTTTGAGTTTCAGGGAAATTTTCAGGTCAAAAATATTAAAGATGACTGCAAAATGGCTGAAAGAAAAATGTAGGCGTGCTCACTTTATCGTGAACAGTCTATACAACCGTGATTTCAAGGCTAATTTTTGTGCGGGCAGCCGTCAGGCACACGCAGTGAGCGACCCTTCAACTGTGGACATGGACAAGTTTGCGCTGCTACACCGACCCTTACCAGTTCGCGACGTACTGCTCCGCCCACCTTCTCGTTGTCATCCTTCACTTTTAAAAGTTGTTCACGTGGCAGAACTGCATAATTTCATATTTGCACGACATGATGTTCGTTTTATAAACGTTACTTGTGACTATAATTTATAGCAGGAAGCCAAAGTCGGAATTCGCAAGTTACGGGAACATAGTAATAACAAAAAGCAAGTGTTTTACTAGAATAACATAATTTACACTGAAACGAGATATCATGTGCAATATGTTAAAATATATAAAAAACGCAACAATATTTTTTTATATTTTAAAAATTGCATAAATGAAGAATGTCATAATTGTAAGATTTTTTTGAAAAGTACAATAGAAACTCATTGTGCATTTTCAAAAATATTTTAGCATATTGTCCATAGTATCAAATGTCAGTATAAATTATTTCATTATAGTAAGACACTCGGCTTTTGTTATTACTATGTTCCGGCAACTTGCAAGTTTTGACTTTGTCATGTCAATATTGGAAAACTACCAGAGTTGAAAAAATGCTTACAAGTGGAAAATGTAGTCACAAGTAATGTCTATAAGCGATCACTATGCTGTGCCAATATCAAATTGTGAATTTTTTCCACGTGCACGCTCTTAAGGGGCCCGCCTCGTTGCCATAAAATCGCGCTGCAGTGTGTTTGAACAACACGTTTTACACCGAAACTAATACACGTGTGTTCACGCCGTTTGTCTACGAAAAGAACTCACACTTCAGACGACTGCCCTTAAGTACTTTCAGGACAACACACGTATTAGCAATCCCCTTTTATGGCACGTCAAAATGGGTTAAAACGGTGTTTTCAGGCTGCTATAGCGGAAAATATACTAGCCGAATACATGTGAAACCACTTAAGGGTAGTGCATTGGACTTTAGTAAAGTGATTTCGTAAATAAAACAACAGGGTCACCACTTAAAGTCCCATAGGACATTTGTTTTTTTCGCGAAGACTGCGCGCCTTACGCGTAGAGGCGATGCACCATTGTATGGCCCATTCGACGTCGCCCTTAGCACCATACCTCACTCAAACAAACTCATGTGCCACGAGGCGGGCCCCTTAAGAGACCGTGTCAGGTGTTTCAGGCGCACGTATGCAACCCGCGTTAACCGCATATAAATCAAGAGTAATTTTACGTTCTCTATAGCAATAAGAGTATTGCACACATCAACATTATATTCACGTTTTATAAGGGACAGAGTCATTCTTATTTTCGCTGCGTTTGCCGAAGTCAAGTACAAAGAATGGTTGCTATAAATATTACGAAACGTTTTTTTAGTATCTCGTTGCTAATGTAACCGTTTGTTATGCTTCATTTTTCAGAACGCAGCTCTATTAAGAACGGCTATGTCTTTGATAAAGCGCGAAGATAACGTTGATAAGTGTAATACTCTTATTAGTATAGATAACGTACAATTAGCCTTGATTTATAAAGTTTTAATGCGGGTTGCATACATACGCCTGAAACACTGATACGGCCTCATAATGGTTTGTCGTCGTAAAACAGTTGTTACGGCGCGGTTATGTGCGACTGTCTCGCATAACTATGGCGACGGATCGTATTTCGGGTCGCAACTGCCTCTGTTAGTGTTTGGCTTGATCCTGGCCTGCTGGTCTCGCAGGATAATCAGCATAAACATCCGAGAATAACCGGACCACCTTCGTGTGATGTACGCTGCAGTGCCGGGGGACCTTGTTTAATGCGACACCGAGATTCACGACTGCTAAATACACATAAAGCAGTTTTTGTTTTCCCCGCGTGCGCCGGTACTGCAGTCCTCTCTTGCTTTACAGCCTCTTCGCTTTACAGTGTACTGTTATTTATCTACCATTCCGTTGATTTACGGTCGCCCGCCTGTCTACAACCGCCTCGGGGGCACCGACGCAAGTCGACGTTCAGTGACTTTGAAACTGTTGTCTGTGCTTGGTACCGTGGTTCTGAAATAATTTACCTGAAATTTCGGTACGCAAAGTTAAAAAATAAATAAATAAAAATAAAAAACAATAATTGAAATGTGAGTGAAACATGGTACTCACAATTGTAACATTTTCTAGAAAACTTTTTGAAACTACAGTAGGTAAAATAAAATTACTTTTTATAGAGTTTTCCAAGTTCATACAACAGTATGAACTTGTAATTGTGAAATTATCTCTGTGTGACAAAAAGACATCTTATAAATATTTCTATAAAATTACGATAAGTATCGTAAACGTGTTCTAGAACCGTGTCATTCTAGTTACTACTGTCACAAATATTCAGAACGTTGTGTGAAACAACTAGGTCTGTATATGACTGGAAAAACTGGATAATCTTCGTAAAATTGCGAACGTTCTTTTTTTTGTATATTTTACGTGTATTGGTTTCCTCATACCATGTAATAACGCAGTTGGTATTTAATTAACTCTTAAAAATTAGGCCGAAAATAAGAGCGAAGAATATAACAGTAATTGTATTAGTTCTTAAAGGCTGTATTTTCAAACATTACCCATAGCGTGACGCGAACTCTGAACCGGGATGGAAGGGGTGGGATCGGGAGATCCTCGAGAAAACCCGTTGTTCAGCGACATCGTCCGGCACTGTTTAATGTGTAAAACCCTAAGACTAGCTACACCGAGGATCTAACCGGGGTCGCGTCGGTGCAGTAGGATTATAGCGATGTGGCAGCCTTGTAGTTTGCATTTATTTTTCGGGATAGCTACAAGTGTTTTCGATATTTTAATTTAAATTAATACTGACAATTAATTTTAATATGATTATTAGTTCCTCAGTATGCGCTTTTGGCTTTAGCGTTAAGAAGGTAGTTTCTTAGAAATTTGCATTTTTATGTTTCCTTGGTAATATCTAATTTTTGATTAAATTGTGGAATTCAGAGTCAGTAGTGACATAAAGCATTACTTAACAGAATTTTTTAAGCTTAAGCGAACTGGCTGTCTACTATATTTACTGATGTGATACTGAAACCGGTATTTAATTTGTTTATCTCCAATTACTTTTATACAGATCAAAAAACGTGAAGAAATATTTTCTTACTGCTAACACATTCCCTACTTCTGCCTTGGCTAACTTAATAAATAATAAACATAGCATTTACGTTACGGAGAATAATCATAAATAACACGAATTTTAATATGTTTCTTATCTGAATTACACCATACATTATTATTTCACCCAAATAAATACGTATGCCGAATGCACACTCAGCATGTGTAAAATATATTTCATGCAAAATTAAATTACAAAAATTTACTTTTACATACAGTTTGTTTCATATTGACCAACATATTTCTTCCGGACATTGTTAAAAAATATTGTTTTGTAAAAGCAAATATTAGGAATTGCTAATCACCCAAGCAGTATAGCGAAGTGGAGATAATTTGGTCCTTTGTTAACAACGAGGATTTCAAAATTGGTCAAACTATTAAAAAATGCTGATATTATGGAAGTGACAACGATGGAAGGATGTTTTAAATGACATCCTGTTAATTTGACTGGTTGGTTTAGTTGGCGGTTGTCAACCCAACAAAATCAAGGTGTTACACGACAATGATGTGAAGTGGACTTTACGTTTTGTTGAATGCGAGGTTTTCAGAGACGGTTACACACACACAACTTTGCATAAGAATCATAACTGCGAGAGGAGAATCTTCCATGGCCTTTGTTAAGGAACCACCGCAGCATTCAACTGGAGCGATTTCAGGAGACCATAGAACACAGCAGTCAGGATGGCCGAAGACGGAATTCGATCACAGAACCTTCCAAATGCTAGTCAAACTTGATTCCTTTGAACTACCTCGTTCGGTACGAAATAGTGAAACAAATGAGTTCGTCCAGACTTTCAATGGAAATAACAATATAAGCGACACCGAAAAAAAAAAGTTGGAAACAGCAGAAAACCTTGTTGACGGTGAGGCCTCTGTAGCCACAGAAGTACGAAGAGAATAAATAAAGAAAGATAAGAGCGAAAATTTTGGTAAATAAATGTTTTCAGAGAACAAGACATGATTTTAGAATTCGAAACCGAGTTCATACAGTCTTGAAAGCTGATATAATTCTATAAAAGTTTAAATGAATTCGGTAATATCAAATACGTCAGACGTCAAACACACATATCAAAATTTAAAAAAAAAAAAAAAAAAATTAAATTAAAAAAAAAAAAAAAAAAAAAAAAAAAAAAAAAAAAAAAAAAAAAAAAAAAAAAAAAAAAAAAAAAAAAAAAAAAAATTAGATTACAAAAAAAAAAAAAAAACTTACCGACTTGAAGTAAGAATGTTGATTATCACGATAATTTTTATTTCAATTAATAAAATTTATTTGCTTCTACTTTTCACTATCGATTATTTTTATGTTTGACATACGTTTGTTTATGTTTGCGTCATTGTTCTTTCGGTCACAGCTACGGAAAAATATATTAAAAGAGAAACTATGTACTACATTTAGCGCCCAAGATTTTATTTTAGCAGCGTAAATTTCGACAGTGTACAGTATTGTGTGCTGTTATCTGTTCGGGACGGTTGACAACAATATTAAATATTCTACTTTAAATATACTCGATTCCCGGTGATTAAACACCGAGAACTTTATTGAAGCAATAAAGCTGGGATTTAAGTTTCCGTTTGTTCTATGAATTTAAATGTAATTCCAACTGTAGAGCGCTTGCGTGTCTTCTGCTCTTCATAACACATTGTACGAAGTATCGTTACTTTGTCCTGATATTGTAGCACTTTTTAATGTAAGATTACAAATTAAATTATTATATTAGGCCATTTGCTTTGAATTTGTATTACGAAATAATTACTAAACGACCAACTGAAATTTAATAAGTTGGTTTGAGGGAAAAAAATTTTTCAGGCTCATGACTCATTTACACTTACAATTTTTAAGTTTATTAATTTTAGGATATTAAAATTAAGAATGAGGATAAGTTTAAATTTCTGACTGCTATAAATGATTGTTACTTTCACAATATCTTCGACGACTCTTAAGGGGGATTGATCCCTATCAGATCGGTTTTACTGTTTTTCCTATAAATCAGAGAACAGGCAGATTGTTTTACTTTTTTTCACGCTGACAAGGCATAGTTTATTGTTACATTCGCTTTTTCGACTCCACATGGCATTGTTTCTGTTAATTTTGTGGCCTCTGTGGTCGCTCCCGTAAATAAAGATTTTTTTCTTTTTCAGCTGTTTCCCGTTGCGAAATAATGAATATATTATGATTCCAGCAATTACAGAAAGTCAATTAAGATTGTATCTATGCCCTGTCGTGACAAACATTTTGATACATCGAGTGGAACATAAGTAATCGAGAAGAAACAGATAAATCCAAGGTGGTAGGGATAAATACCTCTTAACCAAAAGCAAACTTACGTGAACACTCTCGAGAAAACCAGAGCTACCTTGTAATGTGTACAACTGGCCAGTCACGGGTGTTCGCTCTTGTTTACAGGAAGTCGGCAGAGGCGAGGGAACTGAAGAGCATCTGGGAATAGCAGAGGGAATCGGTTCACATGTGTTTCCGGCCAGGTGTTACAAGGAAGCTTCGGCCAGGTACTAGTTAGGAAGCTTCGCCTCTTACCCTCATCTCTAGGCGTGGCTATATTTCTCGCACATTTCTATTTTTAAACAACTAAATTCACAATATATCGTGCAGTGTTATATACACACATATATATATATATATATATATATATATTCTTTTTTACGTTATTAACTGCTAACTGCGAGCTAATTTCCCAACAATAAATCTACAGAAATGTACTTTTCCGAAATTTAGATTAAATATAGCCTGGTTACAGTGAAGTCTTGTTAAGAATATTAATAACAATTTATAGAATTGCAGCTTCAGGACACAGACTAAAATATATTAATACAGACGTTAAATGACGTGGTGGCTCGTTTGATACAGGCGAACTTCGCCGCTTATTGGCTGCCAAAGGTTGATGATATTAGCCTGGCTCCTGCATGTTACTACAGGTTTCCTATTGGCATGGTTGCCGGCTAGCAGGGCAGCCACCTTACGCTGATAGGCGGTAGGCGTCTTCGCCAGTTTGCTGGTCAGGGAAGCCATTTAACTGGCGTATGTGACTGAGTTCGCTGTCCTACATGCTATTTCACTTCTGTATGCCTACATATTCTGTGATCAGGATAATCATTTTAATGCAGTGGAGTCTGTTAATTGTTTGCTTGTTTACACTTCAATATTCACGTGCTTATACTGTTATGTAGTGAATTGTGGACATACACAAATTTGCGGAAAATGGAAAGAACAGATGTTTAAAGAGACTCTCAGTTACTGTGAATAACATACACATATTTTCATTTGCGGCTTCGTGTATATATATATATATATATATATATATATATATATATATATATATATATATACATACACACACACACATTCACACACACACACACACAGGCTTTTCTTTAACAGGCGACCTGATCATTACATATTTTAACTATATTAAAATTTGAAGAATCGACTCTTTTTGCAAAATGTTGAAGATACTCTGGCGAGCGATCACGTTCCTATACGTTGTTCGGGATAAAGTGAGCGCTAAAAATTTAACCTTTGAAAAATATCACTAGCCGTTACTCCATATAATTCAACATTATCTATAGTTGCATTACAGCTTGTATGGTTGGCAGCAATTCACCGAAAATAGTTCCGTGTATTTTCTTACTTAAATACATCAATACTAAAATAAAATCAGCCGAACTCGACATACTTTAATTTTGCACAGTTAGTAAACGTTTCTTTCTCGAACTAAAACAGTTGCTACCGACTGAACAATTTATCTTACGCGCGCAAACTTCAAGTGACGAGTCCAGACAGGTTATACATTTACTTCCGTTAGCCGTTACGCGCGGAAAGATACGAATTGGCTGGAAATATAAATTTTACAGCGCTACTTTTAGTTCTCACTTTATCCGGAACCGTCCACCAAGTGGTTACATAACAGCCTGGATTCTTTCGTACAGATATTATAGTTAGATCCACTGCTTTTCGGTGAAAAGAATTTCGCGCAACTTTGTTTCAATGGCATATGAGTACAGACGGGGAAAATGCGCGTGTTCACTGAGGTGTAGGCTAGCCTCCAAGAACATATATGTATTCAAGCAGACATTGTCTTTTCACTGGCTGCTCGATGACACAGTGATATGGGCCTGCATTTAGTTGCTTCTGTACTATTGGCTAAGCGACTTACAGCAAGTGTCAAATATGTCACGGGCCAATTGCGAAAGTGGCACGAACTTACAGTTGCTGGGCCTATGGCTTGAGGCCAAAAGAAAACGCGAATATTTCAGGTCTCTACACATGAGCACACCTACAGTTTTGCTCCATGATTAGTGATTTTATGATTTCAGAATTGGGGTTCTACCCACGCAAATCACAGACGTGTTGCGTCGCGGTAACATGACTACGATTGTCACAGCGAAATGACTGACTCCTCTGCGCAGAAACACACCGCCAATGACAATACAGTATAGCTGCAGATGTGCACGTAAGCCAGTGAAACAAGTTCGTGCAAAAGTCTTTTCAGCCAAATCAGTGGCTGTAATTATGACCGAAAAGAAGAAACTGTAGCTTTGAGTGGTCTGTCCTCTATGCATGTTAAAGAAACCGTAGAAAAATTAGCTAACATTTAAGTGTTACACTGGCGCAAGAATTGTGCTCCAACGTGATATAAAAAATAAAAAAAAAAAACATTTTTTCATGTGTAATTATGCCTACTAAACGCGTTTCTAAAGTATTTACGAAAATGAGACGCACTTTAAACATTTTCCCACTCATTAAAAAAAATTCCGCTTGTTAAAACCATGAAAACCAAACTCTTCAAAACTGGAAAAAAAATTGACTGTCACATTGCTTTTTCTGTGAATATACCAGTCGTAGTCGTAAAACACAATAATGCAAACATGCATTGGACTATAACACATACGTTCGACAGTTAAAATAACAGGGTCATCGCTTAAGAGTGCGTGGTAGATAAATAAACGCTGAAAGCACAAATTGATCTCTACGCTTTCTTCGAAGCCAATATGGATAAAATACTCAATGACAATCCTAGATAATGCTATTTGTTAACTTTATGAGTAAATATTTATCCGAAATTACTAATTCGTTACGCGTGATCTCTTGCGCCGCAGTTAAATGCACGAGGTTCCGGCGTCAGAGATTGTGCCTCAGTAGTTCGTAGCAATGGAAATATGTTTGTTTAAAACGTTGGCTAAAACTATTGTCCAGGACTGCTATTGTTTAATTTTCGCAAATTGGCTTCAAGAAACCTACAATTGTAGATTAATGCTTTTAGCGTTGAATTATGTACCACGCCCTCTTGAGTCGTTACTATAGTTTATTCATAAAATATTGAGTGTGAGTATAATAAGTAGATGCTTAGGACTTAAAGAACATTGCACGTATGTATACACGTTTTTGATCGTCCATGTATCTCTTAAGTTAATTTCCATGCTACCAAATTGACAAAAATATTTCACTTCCTCGCGGTTGTTTTTAGTTATGAAAATCTTAGCTCAGAACCCTTTAAAAGGTATATGAGTACAATACACATATTGACAGGGTGACCACTGAATGTATCACAGAGATGAACTGACGGCGAGAAGACTGCATGCCAATTCAGTGACTTGCGCCTCGAGACTAGGGTAAGACGTGATGTGTGTGTCCTTCTACGGACAGGAAATTTTACCGAATTCAATAACTTGCAGGCTAGAATCCATTCTACTATGCTTACTCAAGCATCGTCTATCCCTTCATTGTCTGTTGTTCTACTGAGTATCAGCTAGTTGACAAATGGTCGGGGCTTGGGTATGCATAGGATAGAAATTTTCCTATCCCTACTTATGACTTCCGCACTTCTAGACCTCGAATACGCAAAACATGTTCACCCAGACGGCCATCAAAAGGCTCCGTTTCAGTCGCCATACAGAATGTTATTATTTTTTGCTTTTTTGGAATTCTAAGAAGAAAAATGTTAAATATGCGATTATACCTCAAATTCTATTTACGTCTCGCTACAGTACAGACCTTGTGATTTAGCTGATAACTTATAATTACGCGGCAACCTGTGTGCAAATTTTTTTTAATTCATAATTTGCCTGACAAATTGCGATCTAACTATACAATACTATCTCTATCACAATGCTTGTATTGTAGCTCAAGGTTAATGGAATTGGAGGTACAGTCGCCGATTTAACATTTTTCTTCTCAGAATTACAAAAAAGCGAAAAATAATAAAATTCAATATGTCGACTGAAACCGAGCCTTAAGCATCTTGGCTATCTACCTTCTAATCACAGACTCGTGAGGACCTCATTATGACTGGTTAGTTCAAGTAAGACGTACATTTGCGGCCAATTACCCAAAGGAAAGTTGCGGACGTGTATGTAGGTTGCTGAAATTCAGCTTCCACAATAAAATTTTTGATAAAAAAACAATCTGGTAAGTATAAAAGCAACGAAATAGCATGCGGAGAAGGTGGCCGATGACGGGTAATCACACCCGGATACCAGATTTCTGACCGGGCGCTCGACGGCGCCCGCTGAACCCTGAATGGTGACATGAAACTATGGAGATTTGGTGGAGAGGGAACAGTTGGGAAACTGGAGTACCCCGAGAAAATTCGCCAGCAAATTAAATTATCTACGTTTTTCACGCGTAAAAATCGTGGATCTCCCCCACCGGGAATCAAACGCGTGTGGCCTGTACGGAAGACATTCGACGAGTCAAGTGACACTGTCTATCAAACATATCGGAAGAACCACAATGGAGCGTACCAAAATATAGCGCTGGGCCGCGTTTAAATATCACCACCTATTATTCGCACCGACGCAGTGCAATGCAAGTGATGAACAAGTTAAACGGGTGTTCCATTGCATGTTTGTGAATATTTAATTCCAATGCAGGGCAATGTGCAACGCAATGTGCAAAATTAGCACTGCTCCCATAAAAAACTATATTTAATCGGCACCCTGGTCTGACATCACGGTGACCGATATCACGGGGCGTCACTTCCCACGACTGTGAGAGGTCAAGCGCCGGGGCTCGAACCCGCGACCTCGACACTAAATCACGACGGACAGGTCCCGAGGTTGCGGGGAACGAATTGCCGCGTTTCACGGGCCTATCCTCCGCCTAATGACACGCACATTTACGACCACTAGACTCCTCCTCCATTTTCAAACCAGAGAATGACTAGACACTCAAGTGACATTCTGATCTGTGAGCCCGACCTTTGTAGTGAAGTGCAAATGACCTATAGTAGAGCCCACGATTTTTCGCGAAAATAATTCTGCAGCAATTTGTTTCAAAGCCTTATGTGCACATGCAGCCATGCTTCATGGTCAGTGATTAAATGTTTTTAACTCTCAGCGTCCAGGGTTCTACCCGCAAATCACAGACGTGTGGTGTCGCAGTAACCTTGTTCCTGTTGGCACAGTCAAATGAGCCACGTCTGTGTAATAATACATTCTGCCAGTAACCATGAAGCATAGCTTCATATGTGCACATAAGGCATTGAAACAAACTGTTGCACAATTCTTTTCACGATAAATCGTCGGCTCTCCTGTTAGTACGGACCCTTCTGCGAATAATAATTTTGCACAAACGTGTTTCAATATATTCATACCTGCAGCTCTGTTCCATGGTTAATGATCGGATATTTTTTTAAACTGTCAGCGTCTTGGCGTTCTACTCGCAAATCACAAACCTTATTCTGATTGGCAGAGTTAAATGAGCGACGCTTCTACGCAAAGACACGCAGCCAATAGTCATTGAAGAAGTGAATAGGTTTTTGTCAGCACTTACGAGGCCATGTCAGTGTTTCAGGCGCACGTATGCAACCCGCATTAACCCCATATAAATCAAGGTTAATATTACCTTCGCTATAGGAGTAAGAGTATTACACACATCAGCATTTTCTTTATCAAAGACACAGTCGTTCTTATTTTCGCTATATTCTGAAAAACCTAGCATAACAAACGGTTACATTAAAATCGTAATACAAAAAAAAAAGTTTGTAAAATTTATAGTCTACCATTTTTTGTTCTTAACTTCGGCGAATGCAGCAAAAATAAGAATGACTGTGTCTCTTATAAAACGCGAAGATTATGCTGATATGTGTAATACTCTTATCGTTATAGCGAAGGTAAAATTAGCCTTGAATCATATGGCTAATGCAGGTTGCATACATGCGCCTGAAACACTGGAACTGCCTCTTAAGGGGGAGTGTTAGACAATTTTGTTGTATTGTCAGTTTTTGAGCCATAACATTTATTCAATATTCAAATTGTATTATGAAAATCTTCTCTTCGACAAAGCATAGTGTATATATTTGGTAAACTGTTTTACATGAACAATACTGGAATCTTTCATTAATTTGTCATGCAGAAGCATTGAAAGAGAATTATAGGTTAAATTTCAATAATTCTCTTGCAGTAATTCTGCACAGAAAATTAATCAAATATTCCATTATTTTTTATGTTAAGCAGTTTACCAAGAATGTATGCTATGCTTTGTCGAAGAGAAAATTTTGGTAATACAATAAGAATAAATGTTACGGCTCAAACATTGAAAATACAATAAAATTGTCTAACACTCCCTATTTACATCTAGGTCTTTAGCGTTGGTGAGAGGTGTCGTTATGTGAGTGTAAGTGGCGCCAGAATAAAGGAGTGGGGGAAACGGTAGATCCCTGAGGAAACCTGCCCGAACTTCGGAATCGTCCGGGACGATTTCTACGCGTGAAAACCCGGGGACATGCCCAGCCAGGAATCGAAGTTGGGTCGCCTTGGTTTGTAGGCGAGTGTGCTGACCACTCAGCCACCACGGCCTCCTTTATGCATTTGAAACAATTTAATGAAATACTGTTTTTCCTTATACGGATCAGTGGATACATTCATACCGCAAGCCAGAAATCAGAAATCCATTAGCCGCAATTCATCGTCAAACAAGTGTCGAACGTGAGTGATAGAGAGAAAAATAATATTAGTATAATATCAGGCAAGAAACATTTGTTATGACTCAAAGTTCTACGCACGCTTATGTATACAACAAAATGTAACCATGTTTACAGTGACTGTGCAGCAAAATATTAATTTATTGTTTTCCAGAGAGTGAATAATAAATTTTGATGCGTTTGTCGAAACATACCATACAGTCGTATACTATAGCTTGTGTTTTATATGACCCTGCAAATAGTTTGTAAATGTTATCAAGTGACGGCTCTAGGGTTGTTGCCAGGGAGGACACAAGTTGCAGAGAACTGTACAGTGTTGTGTACTAGTTGCTACAGCCACTGACACACTTGGTATAGGCCGTTCACTATAAAGTGAGCACTGCATAAAGTTTTCTTTCAGTCGTTTTGCAACCATCTATGTATTTTTAATATGAAAACTTTCGGGTAGCTAAAAACTAATGTAAACGTTTAAACACTCTCAACATATAACATATATTGTCCCAATAAAAGGTATTTTTAACTAATTACAAGTTTTGTTGAGTGCTCAGTTTACAGTGAACAGCCTATATGTAGGTGCCGCTTATTAACAACATAAAAGTAGCCAGCGGATATTTCATGGTCGTTGGTAGGCTATACGGCGACGCGTTCACACGAGTGTACAGTTCTCGTCATAACCGTCGAGCCGCCACTGCTGTTATCAATGTTTTATTTTATAATACACGACAATATCAGGGGTGTCGCGTGGAGTGTTCCAAGGTGTGCGGTGACCAGCAGTGACTATACACAACACTGAGTTGTCTGAGGAACCATTTGACTTGTATGGTCAGGAACACTCCACAGCCAGTAGCGTACAAGATATAATATATACACCTTGGTCTCTGCAACAACACAACTGCTCAAAGCGTATAGTCGCTGCTAATACCGCACGCCTTGGAGCACAACCACGCTACGCCACTGGACAATATCTGTAAGAACGTCGAATAAGATAAGTGCATCTTACGTTTAAATAAAACTCAACTATCAAAAAAGTTCAATGGTAACATTTTTTTTTCTCTACGGGTAAAACCGTTATTCATGAGTACAAAACTTAGGTATAAACGAATACTTCGTAATATAAATATGCTGATCCTATGAACCATATTGTATTTCATGACCTGGCAGTTCAGTAGTAGGTGCTCTTGTGTGGTGCTCACTGTTACATATGTAATTCAGCCGTGTGTCTTAGAAAATTACTCCTGTGAATATACGTTTCTACTTTCGGGTTTGTTGAACTGCATTTAACACAGAATTTTGCGACGCTTATAAGGTAAATTTTATTGTTAGTTCTTCTCATAATACCACAGTACATATCGTTCTTAGTAAAATTTCGAGTAGTGAAATACGATACATGAATATGTACCGGTAGTGTAATATTAACCCGATATAATTGCTTTGAATTCTGCTCTGCTTTTACATGATACGTGATTCTTAAATTCTTAGTTATCTTACTTTTTCCAAGCTAAGTCAGCACGCAGGTGCATAGAGCATTTTGCGAATAAACGTCTATCGGCCGAAGCTATGCAAATCTTTTGGTGGGTAGCCGGTAACCTTAACAGTTCGTGGACTTAAACTAGAGTTAAGGCCTGCATATTGTTAATGAGCTGCAATAGACACAAGCAGCCACGTGTTTCGATGATCGTCGTAACTAAGTACCCACAAACACAGCTAAAGTACATGTTATCATCTTTGACTACAGCAAGTTTTGAGTAAAACGTACTTGGAAGAGTTTGTCTGGTAGTTGCTAAAATTGTTATTTTGCTGATAAAACTTATGAAACTAGAGAAAACGACGATATTTTGGTCAGACCTTAAGAGCTCTTAGGTGGCGCATTGTTGCAGGGAGTACAAAAAAATTTTAAAGAGATGCCGCTAAACGTGTGTTCTCTAGATAAAATACTGATTTTGTTTTGCGTCATTGGTGTGTCGTATTTTACTTTTATTTTGTTGTCTGTTGGTCCTTGTTTTTTTATTTGACCCGATTCCATTCACGGAATTGTATGTTGTGCAGGTGTCCTATTGACTAAAGCATGATCTGCTTATTTACGTTTTTCCATTATCTTTAAGTTTTCTTTGACAGTCGCCTACTTCGCAATGGAGTATGTCCAAGAAACTGAATCCAGTCATCTATATATCTACCAACGAAAAGAAATAAATTGAAACTATGCGTCTCTATTATAATTTTCTGGACATCATGCTTGGAAGCATGGCCTCGGGGCACCTAAAATGACTTAAAACGGCTATTTCAGACTGCTGTTACGTAAACAATACCAACCGGAATCGTAAAACGACATTAATAAGAGAAACACGGGCTGGACTTTACTCAGCATTTTCCGTAAATAAAAACAGCGCGGTAACCATTCTAAGTCCAATAGGAAAGAGCGGACGACCAAATTACGTCACGTCGTTTTCGTGCCTCGCGCGTAGAGGCGATACTGTTGTTAACACACGAGCCAGTGTAGACCTTATCGCCTGCCAGTTTCCGTACCTCAAACGCGGCATATAGCGGCTGCTGTGTATGGTTTCTAAACAATTAGGTCTTCAGCGTTGGTGATTGGTAGAGCCACGATTTTATGGTGAAAGGATATTTGCAACATTTGTTTTCGATGCGTCATGTGCACGTCTACAGGTCTGCTACATCGCCCGTAATTGGGTAATTTTACTCTCACTTGCCTTGGCAAATCACAGACGTAAGGAGTCACAATAATCTTATTCTGATTGGTGCAGTCAAATGAGAAACGTGTCTGAACAAAGACACGCTGCCAATAACCTTGAAACAGAACTGCCGATGTGCACGTGAGACACTGAAGCAAAGTGGGGCAAAAATCTTTTCGCGACAAAATCGTGGCCCTAGTGATTGGTGATCCGAGATGTGTATGGAGTAGCGGCGGAATAAAGGGCAGTAGATGCGAGGGAGCACCGAGAAAACCTGCTGACCAACGGCATTGTCCGACACGATTGCCAAGTGCGATACATAAAAGTAAAGGGATTAGCGTACGAGCAACTAGTTCCATACACACACACAATTTCTACTGTTTTCTGTATAATAATTTTTTTTTCATCCCTAAAGGAGAGCAGATATAGAAAAATTGGTTTTACTATTTAGACAAATTGTTTCTATGTAAAATATTATATATATTTAGCTCATTAGTTTATAAATTACAATTTCATTAATTGCACAATTATATGAAACCATAGCGTATTTTGTCTTGAAAAAATAGTTACCAAGTGTAACACTGGTATTAACAAAACTGTGCAACAGTTTTACGGTATCTGCTTTCGTTTAGGATTTAAAAAATAATTATCGTAAAAACAGTAGAAATTATGAATCATGGCGTAAGTATGGGACTAAGACATTCGCAGGTTGACTTACATGAAGACTAGCCACCGAGAATATCTGCGTACTCAGACAACAACTGCTCATTGGCTGATTGCTGACATAGATATACCACATGACTGTGGCTCTAAAAAGTAAAAAAAAAAAAAAAAAACTCTCTTGGCCTTTTAACTTTATTAAAAGTGCCTACTAATATTTTGATAATGAGCTCCATTTAGTTGAATCTTTGTTTCTGGCTCAGCGTTCTTCAGATGCGGCAAATTAGGCGCGTGTCAATCGTAAAAGATCAATTAATTTACAGTTTTTTTTTAGTTCTAGCTTCTGCCCAAAACAAACCGCGAATTTTTTTAGACCTGAAGAAGGGACGTGTGTCGTAATTTTGATTTAATATATTTTTATTTTTACAGTTAATGTTTCAATTTTTTTTTTGCACTTTAGGCTACGACAGGGAACAAAATATGCCTCGTTTGACACTTTTAATATAACTCATTAGTTCTTCTATATTTATACATAAGGGCGCTGCCTACCTTAGAGCTCAGACGTCTGCAATGATAGGGTTTTAAATGTTAAATTATATTCTGTGCTGTTCAGTAGCCATTTGTGATATCGCTTCTGGATATAAACCATTTACTGCATCGATAAAAGAAATATACATCTAAGTGAATAATGTTGCAGAACAATATTGAAAATAGCTGTTTTTTTTTTTAGTGTTTTCATTGTGCAAAATGTTTTTTTTATTTTCTTACAGTTTTCAGGGTATTGAGAAAACTGCCTAAAATATAATTTATTAATGTGCGCGGCATCGTGAAGAAAAAAAAAGTTATGTGTTGCATATACGTAGCTTCAGCAGGTAAGGAGCGATAGCAAATACAATTTAACTTGTAAAACTCTACGCTTACTCCTTCCTTAGCTCTAAGTTAGGTAGCAACTTTAATATATAAGTCGTTTCAAATTATATAGCATATCGTGGTCAAATGTAAAAAATTTACAAATTTATAGAAAAAAATATTTTAATTTAAAATGTGTGACCGGTGTTCCATTTTAAACTTTTCAAAAAATTGTTAGTAAATGGCCATTTCAAACTCATACAGTGTACATATTGCAAGTAAATAATACAATTTCAAACTGCATTTGTGGGTTAAAGTATAAACAAAATGCAAATTCATCCGTCAAATAGCAGAACTGTAACTTGAAGTTCAAAGACTATTTCCAGAAAAGCCTCTAGACAATAAGAACTACATTAAAAAGATAAATTCAGTCTCATAAAAATATTTTTAAGCAATTTGAAAAAATAAACTTAACAGGTTTAAAGATTCAAAAATTAAGTTTAAATTAACTCAAGTCAATTTTTACTACATGTACGTATTTCAGATTTATGAGTGGAAAAAATATGCAACATGAACATTTGTTTTGGATAACGTAGTATTTGTAGCCTATTTATTTTTAAAGCAAGGATCTTTGCATGGTTATAATAACGTTTTAGACAGCATAGGCCTTTGCTGCGTGCGTATTGAAACTCTGAGTTATTAGTACAAACACTATTCATATATGTTCAGTAGTAAATTGTCCATACTGTACACATTTCAGCTACCAGAATACATGATTCTGCAGCGTCCTTGAAAATAAACCAGCTGCGGCATTATATTATTACTTTGCCCGTATCATTTTGAAAATCTGTAGCATCAGAAAGATGAATAAAAAATGTGACGTCAGATTCATTTGACCATCGCATAATTTACTGAATAATATCGTTCCCGAAATTTCCTCGACTAATTCTCTAACTGGGTTACAAGCTGCGTTGCGTATTATAGTAACATGTGCGCACGTAAACATCAAATGATAAAATATGACGTAGGTGCTTCTCTTCCTGAAAAAGAACTGTAAATAAACAACCCCCTGCTCGGCAATGCACTCCGAGCATTTCGGCATTCGCTGGAACGGCGGGGAACATTTTAACACAAACGTCAAGCCACAACCACCTAGAGTTTAAAGAATAGGAGTGTACGACAAGTGGAAGGGGGGGAACCACGAAACTGCAGCTGACAAGACGTAAATTAGCCGCGCATGCCCGAAGAAGCGTATTGTCATTTATTGCAACGGGCCGAAACTCAGGCGTAGTTTACGTCTTTATAGACTCTCGAGCTAACCTCCCCCCCCCCTCCCCCACATAATCCCTGACCCCGCCAACGAAAACCGTCCGCTGTTTACTGCCCGCGAAGAGGAATAAAAGCAACATGCTCGAGGATAAATTACAAACGTGCACGTAGTATGAGACACGCCTTTCTCGACAGCAACTTTTCTTCAAGACTTGTTTGCTTTTTTGTTTCGATATTGCTCGTTTAATGTGCTCACATTATCTATTGCGTCTTTACTAGTTAGGTGATCGTCTGCGCTGAGATTAGGCCGATTCGAGTTTACTCCAAAACTGCTCAAGACGCCGTCGGTGATCTTCGCTTAGGAAAATCATTCAAAGAACATCACTAGAGATTATGGTTAGAGATGATGGCATGCCGCGCAAATTTTGTAACAACATACCCTTAAAAACAACTGTATTATTGGGTGATATACACCTGACAAAACATAAATATCTGCAGACAATTAATGAGGATGTAATATTACAATAGCAGGGGTCTTATTGGCTCAGTCAAATAGGGCAACATCTCTACGCACAAGCGAAAGACAGCAATCTTTCATAAGCTGAACGTACGATGAAACTCAGAAATAAAATTAGTTTTCCAGCTATAAACCATCATTAGAGCCCCGGAAATTTCGCGGATTCAACTGAGGAGAGGTTGGATTTCTAAGTCATGTATATGTTGGAAACTATTTCGATTGGGTCGTTGTTTATTAAACGTGACCTTGCGGACTCCGAACCAATGGCGGACATGAGTAAAAACGCTCACGGACTCCTGCGCTACATCGTCAAATGTTCAAATCCTCACTCACTGGAGCAGCAGCCAATGAACAAATATAGCTGAGGACAGTGCACACAGGACTGTGGAGTCTAGCCTGCTGGGCGTTGAACCCGCGAAATATCCG
>PNEQ01047087.1:0-18895 GCA_003012365.1 Medauroidea extradentata | reverse complement strand
CTAGTCAAGTTTTTTATGAAATTGAAAATTGGCACAACTTTTGACGTAATGTGCAAATTAGGGTCTTTTTTTAATTATTTTAAAGATATATTAATTCTCTACAACTCTATTCAAGAAGGATTTTGCTGTTAGTATAAAGATTTAGCAGTTATAACACATTATATGTCCGAAAACGTGGCCTTAAAATGATTTTTTGGAAAAATAATGATTTTCAACGGCTTGTAACGAGAAAACGGCTAGAAAAAATGTTTAGGACTTATTTTATGCAAAATTTTACTGTCTACAATTTTGTACTAAAATATTTTTCGCTAGGACTAACCATAGTCGAGATAAACATGAAAAACAAAAAACATGCACACATTTTGGCACCCTGTAGTTGGCTCCTCTCGCAGACTCCAGGACTTTTGGTATATTGATCTCCAAACACCTCTGAACACATCCCAAAAGTCGAAAAAACTCCGCACGAAAGTCTGTCTAGAAACCATTCATTGACTGGACTAGTATTTGTAAATAGAAAGTGAATGTTAAATAAAAACTTATATAATTCAGGTTGTCGCTCGAACCTATTGATTTAAACAGACTTCAATCAGTGTTTAAATATTTTATGTCAGTAACCACGCCCGACATAAATGGTGGTAGATTATGGGATTATGTTCCAGATGGCTACATATGTAACCCACTCTGAAGGGTTTTAGGAATTTTAGGATTTCAGGTTGTACGTAGTATGAGGTGTCAGTTTAACATATTGCGATCGTGTATAAAATAAATTTTGTTGTTTGGAAAAAACAGTGAGTTAATGAAACACGTTAATGAGAGAAATGAAAACGTAGTAGAATGAATACAAATCATGAGGTACTAATTTAACTTAGCAGTGTTACTGAATGGGATTTTGCAACGTGTCCTGAAGCGTTCAGGATAGTGAGAATTACAATTGTCAAGTCAAATAAAATATTTCGTGAGAGAGATGACGCGACCGATTATAATGAGCATTGCTATTGCAGATGCTCATATCGTTTTAATGTATAATATGTGCATGGCCCTGCCAATAATAAGGAAAAATGGCACCATTCAATGTGATGTAGATGTGGAAGACATTACACCGCGAACTTGGGTTATAATTGAGTTTTTTCACAATTATTTAGATTCTGCGCCTCTTCTTTGTTGTGTATTGCAGCAACATTAAACTTCTATGCTACGTCGTTTATTGTTTAACAAAAGGGAAGGTAAAGTAATTGATTTCACAGTAGTGTCCATTATTGTTGTTTTAACCTCAATTGAGGAAGCTCTGAAAGGCCTAGAGAACAACTCATTTAATTTGATAAAGAGATTTTTCAAGAAACATACTTCCTTTGACTTAGCCCAAGTAGAACCATTTAAAGAGAAGCTTAATGCTTTAACAACGGGTTCAGTGTTAGAAATCGTGTTTAAGGTAAAACCTAAGAGAAGTTTTCCGACACCTGCATACCGTATGTACAGGTATGATAGCTCTGCAGGTCGTGTTGTTTTAGAAGTTGAAGTATGATTAGTTAAAAAGATTTATACCTTCCCATCATGCATATCAGGAGTTTTAAATAGAGAATTGATCAGGTTGCAAGCCTTCTGGCTTCAGTAAAACTGAAAATAAAATAAGTGGTAGTTCTTCTCAGAGTAAGGAATGAGAAGAAGCAGCTCAAGTAGCGAAAGAAAAGTTGCCTGCTATTCCAGATAGCAGTAATAAATCCACATACAAATTCCGAAAAAGCATACACACGATCGTAGGACTTGGGTCCCGCTTTCAGAACTGAAAGACTAAGTGTACGGGTATTAAATATAATTTGCTAGCTGCGATATAGTGAAAAATGGCACTAAACAAAACAGATCAGAATAGGGAAAGAACAGCACAGATCCTCACATGTGTGAAGGACCTATCAGTGATCTTGCTGATCAAGAAATGGTCATGCGAAAAGGGATATGTACCTGTGCATGAATTTATAGAGAGTATAGAAAGCGCTGTTGTATTAGTGGACAGATGAAGATAAAGTAAAGTTAGTTAAAATTGAAATAAATGGTCTAGCACACAGGTTTATCGCCACTTGTCTGCGTCTAAAGAGAAACGTTAACATTAACAATTTTGAAAGAGGAGTTAACAGAAAGCTTTCAGGAACACCAACCCCTGCAATTATATTATTTTATGTTGAACAACGCTAAACAGAGAAGCGGTGAAAATGTTCAGGCGTTTGCAGATCGTTGTAGAAAATTATGCAAAAAGACAGTGCACAGGGTAGAGGAGCCCGAGATACAGGACATATTGAACCAAGAGGCTGAAAAACGTTTGTTAGCCACATTTACTGACAGGTTGCAAGTTTCTGTAGGATTACAATTAAGATATAAACTCTCCCAAACAATGGATGAAGCAGAGCATATGACAATAACTCTAGAAACCACAGAAGACCATCAGGAGAGAAAATATAGGTCAGATGATTCAAACCGGAGAAAGAGAGTACATTATGTAGGCTCCAGACAGACAAGTGTGGCACAGAGAAAATAATTTAGTGGCGCTAGGAATTCCACGATCAGATGCTATGGAAGACCTAATTTCTCATGCTATCATGGTTCGAATGATAGTAGTTTCAATATGAGTAGATCGGGAGTAGATTGTCCTCCCAAGGGCATGAGTTCTGACAACAGACGAAGAAGCAGTTACATTATGTGCTTTAAATGTGGAAAATTAGGACATATGATTAGGGAGTGTAGGAGTCAGGGAACCGAAGTGTACCTGTGCCCTAAGGGGTCTGTACCTAATGATTCCAGTACACAGAGAAATAGTAGTGACAGTAGCTACCCAAACGGGAAGCACCGGGTGTCAACTCTGGGCACCACACTGCTTTAATAAGTCGATAGGGGGAATGACACAGTAATTTCCGTCGTTGTCGAAGGCCAGTCTCACTTGTTCCTGATGGATACTGGTTCCGATATTTCGCTTGCTCGACCTAACATCAGCAAGAATATCGTAGACAGTTCTGAGTTGGGAGCAAAAGGCGTTACTGGAGACAGTCTCCAGATCATAGGTACCCAGATTATAGATGTGTGGGTGAATGAACAGTGTTACCCACACGAGTTCCAAATTTGTAAGTTAAAATTGCCTTACGATGGTCTGTTTGGAACAGATTTCCTCCGATGTTACGATGCCAGAATCAACTTTAAGTACAAGATTATATATTTAAACAGCACTAACAGTAACAGCTCATGTAGTTTGTGTGTTAATCATCTTAAGAGTGACGAGGAGAAGCGAGTTGAGAAACTGGCCACTTCTCAGCTCGCCTCTCGAACAGTTAGTACAGATCAATATTTAGAGTCACGATTGAAAAGTAAAACGATTCTGCCACCCAGGTCGGAGAGGTTAGTTGAAGTCACTGTGGATGCGACAAGTGAGGATGCTTGCTTGAAAACCCTGCTAATTGAACCGGCATTGACGAATGTTCCGGGCGTTCGCGTAGCGAGGGTGTTATGTAATGTACTTATCGGTAAGAACCTCAATGAAGATGAGGATGATAAACGGAGCAGAGAAACGATTCAAGAAAGATAGTCGGAGACTATATGTAGACTGTGTGGACAGCCGTACAGGTACCTATGAAAATTGTAAATTAGGGTCGGCTATGAGGGTGGTTGACCAGGGAAAAAGAGGACCTCTATGTTATGGGTCATAGAGATGTACCTCAGCCTAACATTTCCTATCATGAGGGTGTCACAGGAGGTAAGAGGACTCGTCGTCCTATAGAGATGTGCGCGCGAGAAGATAGTTGAGAACCGACACGTAATGGTGCGCGTGTCGAAGGGATCGTTGCCAGGGTCGGTCCAGAGAATAGTAGGCTATAGAGAAACCTCCTCTGAAAGCGTCTAGAAAATTTTATGTGAGGGCTATGAACAAAGATGATAAAACGTGTCAGACGAGATGCTTGCTGTGCAAAGGGGTACAGTTATAGGATATACCACACTTGTTGATGAAACTGTGGGAGTTCTATGTGTAAACAATTGTGTTCCCCGTATATCCTATTATACTTGTGCGACTGATTCTGATAGAGATTTGAGCACGCCACACACAGAACCACAGAGAAAAATCCTCACATTAGTCCCTGACGAAGAATATTGTTCTACATGTCCGCTTTCATGTTCCGAAGCTAGAGTAATTCCCTCGAGCGGTGTGGGTCGTGATAAGAGAAATAAATGTAAAGTGTCAGGTGAGGTGACCACAAACAACACGGATCGTTGTTTAATCCATCATGTAGACAATCGAGTTAAATTAAGAGTTCAGTCGAGAGAAATGTTAAGAGAGTCAGTGAATCCGAATCAGAGTAGAAATCCTGAACCCTGTGCAGGTTGTAAAAGTAAAATGTCTGAAATTAATGCAAGTTGTAAAAGTAAAATGTTTGAGAGTAGTAAAAGTTGTGAAAGTAAAATGTTTGAGAGTATTAAAGTTGTGTTAATAATGCAGAAAGTAAGGATATAGTAAATTGTGAGAATATAATAATATGTGGAAATTATAAATATAGGAATTACGCAGACCACTATAGTGAGCGCTATAAAAGTTATTAGGTATGTGAAAATATTGACAATCGCGATAACGATGATAGTAGCGAGGAGAGTAAGAAGTTTAGGCGAGAAAATTGTAATATTGTTTATAGCAGTCTCAAAGTAAGTGACATAAGGACCAGTAAGATCCTCAAGAATTTACATAACACAGAATTTGAAAGATGTTCTTAACCAGAATATTATTGTAATATATGCCACAGTGAAGGCGCCTTAAATACGAAAATTAGGGGAAATACGCCACTATTGGACAGTGAGATTAAGGAGATAGAGCAGATAATACAAGAAAAACTGAGACATTAAAGGAAGAAAGTTTTAATGAAATGTTTTTAGTGCTAAAAGAATTTGCAAATGTGTTCCAATTTGAGAACAGTTCTAATGTGGGTTGTACGAATTTACAAAAGCATAGAATAGACACAGGTGATGCCAATCAGATTAAGCAGAATCCACAGAGTTCCACAAGCGTTTAAGCCAGTAGTAGTGACTCAAGTAAAAGATATGTTAGGTAAGGGTATTATTTAAGAGAGTAAATCTCCATGGCAGTTTCCAGTCGTCATAGTTAAACAAAGGAACAGATATAGCACGATTAAGCATCGATCTTGTGTGGACTATCGCAAGCTGAACCAGGTGACGAGATTATATCCGTATCCTCTTCCAAATATAACAGAAACATAAGATTCGTTAAATGGTTCACACTTTTTTTCGATGCTGGATCTGGCAAGTGGTTATTTTCAAATAGAATTAAAGGAGAGTGATAAATAAAAAACATGTTTTGCAACTTTTACAGGAAAGTACGAGTTTAATAGACTTCCCTTTCGGCTATGTAGCACCCCCACCACATTTGAAAGGCTAATGGAAAATTATGTGTTAGTTGGATTGTCAGGTACACAAGCTTTAGTGTATTTGGACGATATTATTATATTCAGTAAAACAATGAGAGAACATGCTGAACGTGTGCATAACGTATTGATAAAACTTGAATACCCTAACCATAAAATACAGCCACATAAGTGTTCGTTTGCACAAGATCGAGTAGAATTCTTAGGTCATGTTGTAAGTTCAAAAGGAGTAGATTTAGACCCTAAGAATTTGAGAGCTATTAAAGAGCTTCCCAGACCGAGAAATATTAGTGAAGTACATTCTGTTGTAGGATTGTTTTCATATTATCGAAAATGTGTGCCAAATTTTGCGGAGATAGCACGTCCATTAACAAAGTTAACAAAGAAAGATGAACCATTCCATTGGGGAGATGAACAATAAATAGTGTTTTGTACTTTAAGGGATGAACTACCTTCATATAAAATTTTGGCTTATCCAGATTTTTCAGTACCTTTACTGTCAGTACTGATACCAGTGATTACGCAATAGGAACTGTATTATCGCAGTTACAAAACGGGCAAGAGAGACCAATCGCTTATACGAGTAGACAAATACAGCCGAGAGAAATTACAGTACAACTGGACGTAAACTCTGTGCACTGATGTTTGCAGTTAATTACTTTAGAGCTTATTTGTATGGTAGAAGGTTCATGGTGGTTACAGATCACTGCATTAAGATAGTTGTTAAACTTAAAAGACCCGAGCTCTAGATTGACAAGGTGGGCTCTTCAACTGTCAGAATTTGGTTATGAAGTGATCCATAAACCAGGGAAAAATCATTCCAATGCAGATTGCCTATCACGAATGGCGAATGCAGTCAATAAGGTTATGTCTATGCAGGTAATAGTAGAAGCTCAAAATAATAAAGTATTTCAGCAGATAGTAAAGGATGGAGACCAGAAAGAATTTTTCGTAGATACGAAGGGTGTTTTATGTAAGCGAAAGGATGATAAGATTATTATTGTTGTACCTAAATCCTTAGTTAGCGATGTAATTAACTATCACCATGCTACACTAGCGAACACAACATCTATTACAGAACTTCTATTGGTGGCCAACCTTATGTAAGATGTACAATAATTTATAAGTAAATGTAGAGATTGCATTATGCGTAAAAGTAATAATTTTATAAGGGCACCGCTAGGTACAATGCCAGACGTAACAGACTGTTTTGAAACATGGATGTCCCGAGAGATTGTTGACAGATCAAGGACGTAGTTTTGTTTCGAAGTTAACGCCGGAGACGTGTTTTGTTTCGAAGTTAACGCCGGAGACGTGTTAAGTTGTGTTGAGTGGTTACAGCGAACGTTGGCCGACATGTTCTCCCACTTTGTAAATGAGTATGGTCATGATTAGGAAGAATATTTACCATATGTTGTACATGCGTATAGGGCAGCACCCCACAGTTCTACGGGATTTAGTCCACATTATTTGTTATATGGTAAAGAAATTAAGACTACCACTTCTAGATGACTTAAGAAGTCAGCCAGATGTTCCGGAGGGGAGGCGATACTGTAAGAGACCATGTCACGATATTGAATAAGAAATTAAGAGAAGCATATCGAGTTGCGAGAGAAAGAAATAAAATATCTGCAGAAAAACAGGGAAAAATTAAGATAAGAAGTCTCAGTTCCCTTCGATATGAGAAAATGATTACATGCACTCCTAGTGTTAAGAAGGGTGTAATATCAAAGTTTCATAAATATTGGTCTGGACCACACAAAGTGTTGAGAAAATTAAGTGATGTTACTTATGAATTAATGTTAGACAAGAGAAAAGTTATAGTGCACTGTGACAGGTTAAAATTAGCAAGAGATGAAAATAGTTTTAAGGTTACAAAGACACATGTCATGAGTAGAGATGATGGTATATCGCGAAAATTTTCTGTTCCAACATAGCCTTGAAAACACTGACACAACGTAGCTGTCTGCAGACCAATTATAGGCATCAAATATTACAATAGCGGAATTTTTATTGGCTCAGTCAAATAGGGAACAGCACCACGTACAAGCGAAAGCCAGTAATATTTTTGATGATTTGAACGTACGTTGAAGTCTAGCAAGTAGTCAAGTTTTCCCGCGATAAACCATCATCTCTAGTCATGAGTAATGATGATACTCAGAAGCCTAAGAGTAATGTGTGTAATAGAGATAAAAGTAATAAAGAGTATGCGAAACAGATGACTAAAGTGAGTCGAGTGGGGAAAATGACAGT
Source organism: Medauroidea extradentata (assembly GCA_003012365.1). Classification (NCBI taxonomy): domain Eukaryota; kingdom Metazoa; phylum Arthropoda; class Insecta; order Phasmatodea; family Phasmatidae; genus Medauroidea; species Medauroidea extradentata. The sequence continues at coordinate 11,237 of PNEQ01047087.1, read as the reverse complement.
GATATCGGTCCTTTATCATGCCCAATGACATTAGATGTCGATGAAACTATAGAGGATAGAGAGTTAGGTGAGGTTGAAGAGATAGCTATAGAAAGAGATAGTGATGAGAGTCTAGACTCAGATAATGATTATACATTTGATGCTCTCTAGGTATCACAGAAATGCAGTAAGCAAAACTTTACAAGAAAATAAAAGTAAACACAGATTGCGCACAAGAGTACGAAACTCGTCTCAAGGAGAAGAAGTGGTAGATAATGACGAAAATAATTAGATAAGATTTGTTGTAGAGTTATTATTGCGAAAATGTATACGAGAAATAGCTGATCAAGTAGGAATGCTGTTTGCATTGCAGATCACACTGTAGGAGCCGGCGTCATATTACTACAGGAGAATAATGTACTGATAACTGGCGACAAGTGGACGATTGTGCTAGAACTTCCTGTCGATGAATTGCACAAAGTTATTGAAGACTTCATGGGGCGACTTAGTTCGATTAACTGGGAGAGATGTTCCCACAGGATATATAAGAAATTTGACGGATCATGATATTCCGATAAGATATTCGTTTGATGAGATTTATGTGACTGAAGAGTTAGCAGTAGAATTAAATTAGGAGATAATTCAGTTGTTGATATTACCAAGATCTTCCAGACGAGAGAAAAGAGGATTAATAAATGCAGGTGGAGATATTTTAAATGTTTCGTTCGGGACTATGACTAATAAAGATTATAAGCATATCCATAAGAGTACTGAGGGACTAGCAGAAAGACAGGAAAACCTTATAGATGTTGTGGAGCATCAGCTCACCCTTATGAAAGGATTAGATACAAAGATAAGAAGCTTTGCAACATTTATAATGTTACTAAGAGAACAATAGAAAAAAGTTACCAACATTCGCTAGAAGTTTCAAAAGTAAATTTATGCACTTTGGTGAGATTTTACGTCTTAATAAGATAGCTAGAGAAGTTGAATTTGTGTTGCAACTTTATAAACAAGAGGTTACTAAAATAAAGACGTCATTGGATATCATAGCTACAGGTAGATTGCCATCAACTCTGCTTTCGTCTCTTAAGTTGTCTAAGAATCTTATAGAAACAGTTCTTAAATTAACAGCCGATAAAGCATTGATAATAGGCTCAGAAGTTGATAGTACTTATAATTATTATGATTGTAATGTACATGCACTTGCCACTGAGACAAGTATTCAACTAATAATTGAGTTCCCATTGAAATCGATGAATAGATATTTTAAAATATTCAGAGCTTATCCATTTCCAGTCTATGAGGAAAATTACAATCGATCCATGCAGGTTATTCCTAGTCATCCGTACATTGCACTCTCAGAAAATAGACGGTTTTATGCATTGATGTCTGAAGCAGACTTGAATGAATGCAAGGAAGGAAATAACGTAGTTTGTCCCACGAATGTCCCGACTTTTTTTTCTGTGAAAGAATCTCATTGTCTAGTTGATTTGATATTGGCTCTGCCAATTTATGATCCTTCGTCATGTAAGAGAGAAGTTTTAGGAAACGTTTTTACACCGATATGTATCAGATCGGTAGACGACGCTAGTTGGATCTATTCCGTGCCAAATAGAATTAAAAAACAAAGATTTTTCCAGATAAGGAAGGTAGTTCTAAAGTGGCTGAGGAGTGGATCTCGGCGCAGGGGGTCATGTCCAAGGTAAGTAGTTGTGTTCTCCTAAGTGATAAGTTACAGTTGTTACCACACAGTAATAAAATATCCGTTTTTAAATACGATTTCAAGAGAGTTCAATTTCCTCAAATACATTCACTGCTAACTGATGAAGAAAAGCATATGATAAAGTCATCAGTCACTAAGTTTAAAATTGATTTGTCGAGTATTCATGATGACACAAATATAGAGTTACAGCAGTTGATGTCCAAGTTACAAGTTGTCAAAGGTCAGCACATCTCTGATACACATCTTTCAAAAACTGTTACAGTTGTGTTATCCATAACTATTGTTGGAGGAGTAATCGCCCTGTTAATGCTCATATGTCGTCTAGTTGGTTGTCAGCTATCCAGATGTCTACTTGGAGTTCCATTAAGGAGGATACAACGAGACAGAGCCCAGCAGTCCAGGGTTGAAGGAGCCGAGCTGAGGATGCCGCCTACAGCGCAGCCCAGGAGGGGGATCCACAAGTAGAGAGTCGCTTCACCATGGTCCAGCCTCAGTGAAGGGGCCTTAGCCTCTTCATGCCAGGGCAGCCTCATGGAGGGGTCCAAATCGTCTCGATACATGGAGGGGTCCATGTCGTCTCGACCCATGTAGGGGTCCATATCATCTCGACCCATGGAAGGATCTACGCGTACCTAAGGAGGGGACCTCATCATCAGGTACCAATAGTAAGGAAGAAGTACCAATGTCTCATAGTAAAGGGAGAGATATTGAGATGACCACACCACCTAACAGTTTATGGCAATCGGATATTAAGGTTCTGATGACGAGTTTTTCGAATACAGTGTTTCGTTGTTAAAAGAAAGAGAGAAACATCCCACTGTGTTGTATCAAGTTTCACAATATTCTATCCCACAAAGTTATATTATGCTTTACAATTTTAAAGTTGCGGATTCATATGAAAAGAAAAATAAGTGACATCTTTAATGAAGCTTGTTATTATTCAAAGTGTAATTTAACATATTTTATTGTTATTCTTACATAACTATGAATGATTAACTTGTATTTACCAATGTTCAGAGATGTGTTCACTATTTTAGAGACTTGATCGTATATATCAATGATGATAATCAACAATATAAACATTTAATTTGAGTATACATATGATGAATACAAATGGAGTGACTCATGAATTGAAGAAGTAAAACATGTATTGTATAATGTCAAGGGTTCTTTGTGCTTTGTTTCAGGTCTCACTCAAGATAATATCTCTGGTGAATTATTTTGTATGTGAGGTTGACGTGGTTCTAGACCCCTTTTGCTTAATTTTAATTTTATTTGATTTAGTAGAGATGAAATGAGGAGCTTTCGTGCAAAACTCGACACGTCCATCAATGATGAAAAGTGAGATGTTATCCTGAAGTAAACCAAATTTATGAGCAGAAATGCACTGTTATATTACTATCCAGCACAACCCAACATGTCCTAGCAATATTAAAGCCGAAAGTAAGAGTTTGTGTGCAAAACTCAACATGTCCACTTAGAGTTGTCCCACGTGTCTGATGTAAGGAAAAAATATGCAACATGGTACGTATGGGCTGTTCCAAGTTGTCTTAGGGGGATAGTAGGTTTACAATTTTGTATGAATATATTGTAACTGCGCTGTATTATGTATGTTAGAATAAAATTAAAATAAAAAAACAATTACGAAGCAGCACAATATTGTGTAGGAACCAAGTGCTTCTTTCTAGCGGATAATTAGTGAACCCATGGCGCTGTCATGTAGGAATATTATTAAGCGTAGTGATATAGTGATATCATCTTGCATATGAAAAAAGAAGCACTGTTATATCATGTAAGGAAAGTAATATAGCAATGCAATGTTGTGTACGATTAAAGAAGGCTGTCGTACACACATCTTACTAATACACACCTAAGCATTATTGTATTGTGTTCTCTTTGATTTTCAAACATTGTTGCTATTCATTACGTGCTTTGACTTACGACGTCGAGATTCTGTAGCATGGTTGGCTATTAAAATTGATTCTACACAAAGTATGGATCAAATAAATACAGGAAGCAGGATACGAAAATCAAGGTAGAATTAAAGGAATGTGCAGAAGAAGTAAAGGTAAGTTACACGATGAATGTTTACCTTTCAATTCAGTAATACAATACATAGCATTTCTTTAAGTTACTAAGTTATGTTACGGAAAATGTATTTTATCATTACAGATTATGAAAATGCAGATCCCGGCCTGTCTAATTTCCAAATCCCATCAAACATGATAACATAACATTTTCATGTATAAAAGTGACTGTGGCAGACATTGTGCAAATCAAAACGAAGTTTTATGCAGAACCTAATAAAGTAACACAAGATAACAATTTGTGTTTTATGCTACGAGTAGCCGAGCATCACAGACGACAAGAAGATACTCTGCTGTACATATTTCATGTCACGTAAGTGTAATTCACAGAATGTAATACATCATAATATTTTATTTGATTATTTTGTTGTAATGTGGTACTATTGCAGTTTCTAGCATGCTACAATCTTCCGACGCTAATCATTTACGGAAATAGCACCACGTATACTCTAAAAATATACAGAAATATTGCATATTCAAAAACATAAACATTATTGCAGTGAACTATTGGGGCCGCTACTCCATTGTAGGTTCTCATTCCCTTGCCACGATCTCTGAACACTCAGGTAGGGTGGCAGCCTAGGAGACCCAACTTGAAATGCCACTCCAATGTGTAATGCCCCGCCCTTGGGTGCATACTTTATACAATGTATTATTACTATATTGTCAATTCACTTTTAGTAATAATAGATGCAGCATTTGAAGGACAATGTCTATTTTGTGTGTTTTAGCTACCGACTATGAAATTTGGACAAAAATCTTGGAGGGGATCGCATTTCTTACAAATCGAAGTTGAAGAAGGAAAAGTTAATGGAATTCATAGGAAGTCTGAATGCTACAAAAGTCACTACAACATGAAATCCTGTCGTCTTTACTTGCCAGGAAATGTGAACGCACCGTTTCGAAATATCTTTTCAATGATTTCAACATTGGCTTCAGATCCCCAGCATCAGATGTTTGCACTTGCTGCTTACGATTACAAAATTATATTCTTAATGGAAAAGATCCTTTAAAAAAGCAGGCACTAATCACTGAGAAAAGAGTTCACAGACAACGATCTAATGCGTTTTACAGTTTAGCCAGACAGAAACTCCCCATCTACTCTAAACACTGTGTTTTGACATGCAGTAAGTTCAGCCTCTACCGAAAACCTTTATCCAATACGAATTTTATGCACGTCAGGTACTATGCTTTGTGTATTGTTGGTATGGATTCTAGGAATCCCACATTTTATACGTGGACAGAAGACTTTGCTGGACGTAGAGCAAGAGAGATAGGGTCAAATCTGTTAAGTCATTTGAACAGCTTTAATTGTAAGGTATTCATTCTATTAGCTTATTTTGTGGTGGATGAGGTGCACAAAATTGCAATTCCCATATTGTACACACAGTAATGTATTGACTTGAAGAAGTGGGCACCAGCGAATGTGGAAGATACATTATTAGTTTTTCCAGTTCGGGTCACAGTTATCTGCCAGCAGGTAGGGTATTTGGCAGAGTTGAGTAACTCTTGAGAAGAAACACTTAATATTTTCTAAAGACGAGTACCACAAACTGTATTCTGAAGTAGAAGTTGTGAAGGAGCTTGACAAGTACTGGAAACTCTAGGATGTGAAAACAGTTGCTTGATGTATATAAGAAAGTAAGAGGCATCAGCGCGATGAAGAGAACTGAAATCAAAATATTTCGTAAAGACGGTGGTGTACTGTGCAAAGTGAAAGGTTAAACAACTTACACAGTTGAATTGAATGAAATGTACTTATCTCTTTTGAAACAGGGGAAAAGTGATGGCGCTATATTGCAAACATATCCTTTAAGTAATCCCATTAAAGCAGAAAAGAAGGATATTACTTCACTGCTAACCAAACATGTCGGGCTAAATTGGCAGTCACAGGAAAAAAATCTAACGTTTTACAAGATGATCCTTCAAGATGCTCCAGTTGATAATGATGATGATGGTGAGGAACCTCTGGATTGTAGCTGTCTAGACGAAGACATAGGTTTACATGTGTAAAACATATTTTTTGTTTTTTAAGTTTGTTTGCATGCGAATTGACATAGTAACATATCTTGAATGGAGTTACTTTGGAACAGAACACGTTTTTGTAATATAAAATGAGCCGACGTAACAGGTTTGTGCATCAGGAATATGATTATCAAATAATTTAAAATAGGTTTATGTAATCCTAATATTTTGTTTGATATTGTGTTACATGCTCGTTTTAAAGTGCTGTTAGTACTGTGTAAATACATTGCAATTGAACATTTTAATAACATTAATTAAACACTGTAATGTTTATCTATCAAAATCCAACTTTTACACATACGCTTCATGCAAATCCCGACGTGTCCAGAATTCTTGGTTTTGTTCCTTCAAAATCCGACATGTCTATAGAACTTTGATATATATCTACCAGATTAATTTACATATTTAATTTCCGTAAACTGCAAACAAATCACCAATTTAATTGCTATTTAGTCACTATAGTCCCAAATATTTATTAAAGTTTTGCTATGAGCTGCAGGCATTTCGCCTTTATCTCAAATTCATTTCAGGTGGACATGTCGAGTTTTGCATGAAAGCTCCTCAATTTAAGATAATTAACTAGTAATTTATCCCACTCACATTAAGTTGAGGAAACTGATGAGTATATTTCAAAGCAATCTTATTACTTGTGAAGAATGGGCTACTACAATGAAGAAGACGAAGACGTTTGCTCTAAAGGAACTTCTGATGAAATTTCCAATGATTTGACGACACTATTGGTGTACGCTAATAGAGTCTTCTTGATTACATAATCGGGTTGAATTATCAAGGTATAGCTTCTTCCACATTTTTGCTTCATAATAGTATAGCTTCTTCCACACTTCTCGGATTTTTTTTTCTTGAAAGATCTGTTTATATAGGTCAGATCTTTTTCAAAGGAAGTGTTGTAATGCCCAGACCTTGCCTGTCATTGAACCCTGGGTATTCAGACTTAATGTCTTGTGTGTTAGTATGTGAATATTATTTCATTCGAGGCGACAAGCCTTGCCTGCCAAGAGTCCACGACACACGATGTGCCCAGTGTGTGGCGCAACCACAGACCTCAATTTCCCGGAATTTACATCCGTTTGTGGTCTGACATTTACGAGTTGACATTTCTCCTGCAGTGCGGCCACAGTGGAGGAGAATTCTCCTACAGTGTTGACTTCGCTCATTCGACGACAGTGTTACTGCGACATAGCAGCATAGTGCAAGGGCTTGGTCCATAGTTAATCATGAGGTGTCTGCAGTAACTTCTCACAAGTTAGCCACGCCCCTTGGGAAGTACCACTTCTGGAGGGAAGTTCCCCTTCCACTCACTTTCTTGGTTTGTATTGTATTGTATGCCATTCGGAGCGTATCTTTGGTCTTCTGCTCTGAAACTAGAGGAGGAACTGCTGCTGGAATGACCTGAAGCCTGCGCCAGATGCTACGCCCTCAGTATAGCCACCAATGTAAAACTTGACATTGATTTTAGCTTTGTTAGTTAGCTTTGCTATATGGGCAACATCAGCTTCGCATTCAAGTTGAGTGGTTGTCGCTCGAACCTATTGATTTAAACATATATAAATCAGTGTTTAAATATTTTATGTCAGTTGCCACGTCCAACAGAACAAGAGATTTACAACTGGGAATTTATTCAAAAATTTTTCTTTTAATTTCATTTATTCATTTGAATTTGAACATTAAATATTGATTTTGAATAATAATTACTAAGAGTACTTTATAAAATTTAAGTGACTATTATACCTTCATATTGTTACAGATTAACTGACATTATGGCTAGAAAAAAAAGTAGCAATGAGAAAAGCAGAAAGACAGAAGATAAACGTGAATGTTAAAAATAAGGATAGAGGCGCTCAAGAATTAGCCACAAAAACTTAAAAGTGCTTCAAGAAATGAAACACAAATTTACTTGAAAGGAAAACTTTCTGGCATGGTGAAACTTGTTGCAAATTTACATGACGGACAAAAAGGCAAAAACTAAAAGAATGGAGAAAGGACTTAGGGCTATAAATGCAGAGAAAAAAAAAGATTGAAAAATGCATGAACATTTACAAGAGAATACACAAGATGTATTTGATTCAGCAAAAAGCGATAAAGAATGCCATGAAAAACAAAGACCCAGTGTACAAAAACTGAGGGGAAGAAAATTAATTTGATGGAACAGAACCAAAGCTTACCGGCAAGTTAAAAAATTGTAAGCAGTAAACACCTGCCTTAAAAAAAGAACCACAGATACAAAAAAAACGTGTCTGTGATTACTCAAAGTTTTGACTCCAAAAACAAAGTAACAAAAAATCTAACGAAAAATCATTTTAAGACGAAGAGTGGCAGAAGATGTTCACCATAAACTGGTGTTTGCAGATGAACAGCACAGGAACTGGGAAACAAATCTGACAGCATTAAAAACAGTCAAAGAGAGAAACAAATCTAGTAAAACCCTGTTAAGATGTTTTTGAAGGAACATTACTCCACAAACTTCTTAGCTGGGAAAACATTTGAAATGGGAAAACTGATTTTAAAACTTAAGTCGTTACTGTTGTAGGTGCAGTCTTTATTAAACTTTATTTCGGAGTAGCAAGGACAATTTAATGTACAGTAAAACCCCTTATTTATACTTTTCAGAGGGACAGGGCGAACAAGTGTAAATAGTGGGAAAGTGTAAATTAAGGGAAATCTCGTAAAACTCATTCAGTTTACCTTATTTAGTGCTTTTGTTTACATGTTTAAAAACTCTTTTCAGGTAAAATCGAAGTGATAGTATCCATGCAAACAATGCATTTATCATATTTTGTCACATAAAACTTGGTATAGTTTAAGTTACCAATATTGTACTAGAATATACTGATTTGAGAAGATTCATGGTACGTGCACATAACATTTCAAGAGAACACCTTGAAACGTTAAAAGATCTTTTTTTTACCATTCGGTTAACACTGTTTAGAATTTTACAATTTTTTCTGCAATGCTATCGCGAATTTAGGCAGTTACAGTACGCATTTGAAAGGGAATTTAAAGTTATTTACTCAGGTCAACAAATGTTTCCACGAACTCGTCACACTTCTTTATGATCATCAATTTTTGTTTTATCGAAAATGCCTATTTTTTCTATTATATTTCCATTACCTATATAACCATCTAAACACACTGCACTAAAATGGAAATTACTTTAAATCACATCTTTTTGTAATGTAACATTTTAAAACGCATTTCGCAAAGTTTAGGTTAAAGTTATTATTTGCGCAAACAAAGACAAACGAACGCACGTAAAGAGATCAATGTTACCAACGTTAGTCCAGACAATCGATAGTGCTAGCAGCGGCAATTCTCTTGCTGCCATCTTGAATTTATTGTACCGTGAGTACAAGCATTACACGCGATCACGGTCAATCTGCTATGGGTTTGCACGTGATCACCAATGGCGGATTGTATTCTTTTGTGTTAAGCGCATGCGTTGGCCATCCTGAGTTACCTGCTCGCTAACGTCTGTGGAACGTTACATCTCACATCATGACAGAGCAAAAACGTAAACAAATGCGGTATTTTTCTTGCAGTTTCCTTTCAGTTTTGTTACTAAAGTAAATTGCGTACATTACTTTTAAAAATTCAGTTTCTTTACTAAAGTTGACTGTATTACACGGGAAATCAGGCACGTGGCAAAACGTGAAATGTGGAAAAATTAACCATAGCTCTTATGACAAAAGTGGAGGGGTCAAATGAACCAAACGACTCAGCTGGGAAAACGTATCTCCTGGGAATGTCTTAAGCGAGTTTTCTTTTCTTTCTTGTTATGATACAGTCAACTGCTTTTTTTTTTGCATATATTCTTTATTGTCTTGTTATAATACAGTGAAATGTTTTTGCACACATTCAATATTTTCTTGCTATGATACAGTAAACTGCTCTTTTTGCATATATTCAATATTTTCTTGTAATGATACAGTAAATGCTGTTTTTGCATATACAATATTCAATATTTTCTTGTTATGATACAGTGAAATGTTGTTTTTGCATATATTCAATATTTTCTTTTAAACATTATATTTGAGCTATCATATCATTGTTGTATTTAAATGAAAGCTGGGTCTATTATTTTTGGAATAACCATTTATTAAATGTAATTATGTTTGCATTATATATCATGGGAAATATTGATTATACCATTACATCATCATCATGAAAAAATTTCGACACTACTTGTGTGTGTATTTATATGTACTAAATGTTTTTTTCTGAGCATTATTTAGTGGGGGAACACAAACTTGTTCTTTTATGCATACAGTAGACCCTCATTTACATGTATTATTTACGTTAATACCGCAATAGGTGTACATTTTTAAAAGTACTGACGCGTTGCCTATAGTATCAATGCATTTCATTCTTGGTTTATGTAGATGCTTTTCCCGCAATGTACATACATGAAAAAGTAAATCAGCAATTGTTTTATTGAAGTGGACATCTCATAAAAACTTTGATATAACACTAAAATTAAAATATAACTTTAAAATTAAAATATAACTTTAAAATTAAAATATAACTTTAAAATTAAAATATAACTTTAAAATTAAAATATAACTTTAAAATTAAAATATAACTTTAAAATGAAAATACAGTGCAGTACTTCAATTAGAATACTGTTATGTCACAAATAAACACTAGTAACAACCAATTTTGCAAGTTCACATCATGTAGTGCGCTTGACTATATACATACAATTTTATTTCAAGCACCACTGGTATCCACAAGGTCAACCAGCTATTAAAACGAATAGTAATTAAAGTCCATTCCCGCGTCTTTACATAAGTGTTTCATCAGCTCAGTAATTGCGGCCATCTTGCGTGGGTGAACAAGTTGAGTGGTGGTGCCACCATTCCAGTGTTACTATATGAGAGTGTTGCGAATTCCATTGAAACACCGCCGTGGATATAAAATACATTAAGTTATTTTTCTTAAGCAAAAGTGAAATTAGTGCCAAAAATATTTCACTTGGATATGTTACACACTAACATGTAATGTATGTAGCATGTTAAATAAATGTTTAACGTATACCAACCCATAACACCATGAGGAAAATTTCTGTTTTAATGTTGGCAGTAAGGTGTGCATAATATTTCACGGTCACATTGCACCGTTTGGGTGCCTACAGCGCTCTCGTCGGCGGTGCACAGTGGACCACGTGACTATTTGATGGCTCGGCAGGCTGTTGTTTTGTATCGCCATATTTCTTTGCTCTTACTCTATGCTTCCCCTTCTCCTCTTCCTTGCGCAGGCGCGTTAGCTAGATTCTGGCCAGGTTGAACTAAGGTTCTTGTGTGGGCGGTCAGCTCACTCTTTCCTTTCTCTTCTGGACGTGGGCACTGATAATGTAAGTACTTCCGAGCTCCTAGTTAGTGTGATAGGGTAGGTCGGGGACTTGT
>PNEQ01047086.1:0-18895 GCA_003012365.1 Medauroidea extradentata | reverse complement strand
TAGGTACGTTTTGGGATGGAGGTCTTGATAAAATAAAGAAAATAAAGCTTACCTAGTTTATTTACAACTGTACATACAAAAATAACCTATGTCTACAATGATTTACCACAATAAATGTCAAACAGAACAAGTAACTACTATTTACACAAAAGAAAAAAAATACATCTACATAAATTCTCTGTATATGGAAAGGTTACTACTAGTCACTCGCAATGGTGGACCCAAAGAAATAATACCGCAGAATATTTCTGGCCTAGAATCACCTTCTTCCTCCTACTTGCTGTGGTCCCACTCACTGGACGCCCTTGAACAGTCGTCGCAATCCAATACTTGTCACTATCACTTCAGATCACACTAGGCACCTGCCAGCAAAAACTCTCTCTCTCTCCTGCTGCAGCTCCCCCTTATATACCCCACCCTCCTTCTTCTCGAATTATCTCGGCGGGTCTCTGTTCTCCAACCTCCTGGAAGGATGTCGCTTCAATGTCAAGCACCACCCAGAGAGATAAAGAGGGAACAGGATCATTCCAGATCACGATATTTTCTCTCGGTTACCCGATACTGGGCGCAGGTGGTTATCATGGAGTAATACAATCCATGCGGCACCGGAGGAGGCCTTTTAGCGCTGCCGCCACTGTATCGTATTTCGCCGTCCTGCCCGACAGCCACGGCGCCGAGGAGTGAGTGGGAAGGGGGTGTCCTAGCTCCGCCACCACAGTATCGTACTACACCGCCCAGCCAGACAGTCGCGGCTCGCAACACTATGTTGTAACAACAGCATGAACTAACCTTCAAGCATTATGTAACCTATAACCATTCTAAACAGACAGTTGTCGTGCGCACACATTTTAATCAATTTTGTAGTTTTCCAAAAAGATTACATTAATTTTTTTCTTATAAATTGTATTTTCCGCATCACAAAATCGTTTTCTGCTACACACTCTCCATGCGGCTTTAGTCCGCGTCGCTTATAATGCACACTTCAATGAATAATATGGGATATACAAAACAATTTATTACATATTTTGTATTAAATAGTTCGTTGTGTTCAATATTGGTTTTATATACATTAATTTAAGCCTGCGTTTATCCATACGAGTCCTTAAAATGAAAATAAACTCGCGTTTCCATTGCCACACATATGAAAAATACGTTTCTATCACCATTCCGGCCGTCTGCAAGGCGCGACAGTGCTGCTCCTAGCGTTGCTTTGCATCTCCCATAACAACACGAACTTCTTGCGGGCAATCATGTGAAAGCCGCAATTTTTTGTTTAAGGTGCGCGAGGGCACACTCATTGTAGTCCATCGGAATACGCCATTAATGATGGCAAATAAGGGTACAACATGGTGGAAAATGTATCACTCTGTTCTACAATAGAATGAAAAAAATGTTTTCTCTTGTGGGAGAGTTTGGCCATGGTTACGACGGCTGCAGAACTACTTAACTTTTATGGCGTGGTTATATGAGCAGTGAATGAGTTGGCCAAAGCCACGATTTTGTTTTTATATGTGAACACTCTGCATGTTAAAAACCATAGTGTGCCTAGGGCCATGGTTTATTGTGAGGTTAGAAGTTAAAGAAAAACATTACATAGAAGCCTGTTAAAAGATTAAGATAGCCTACCTGCAGACGAGCTGCTGCCCTGTGACAGTGAATATCTCCCCTTAATTTGTCTTGGCTTCCATTTTCAGTCAGCCTATTAAGGCCGTGCTACAATTAAGTTGTCCCATGCTGTGTCCATTGGACACTGAGCGCCGATTGGCTGAAATGATCACGTGACATTGTCCCTCGTGTCCCTTGCTGTCTCTTTGTCCCATGTCTCGTCTTGTCCCATGTATATGGCCAATATTTATAAATGTGTCCCTTCGTCCTATGTCCCCAAGTTAAAGAAGAAGAAGAATTTTCAAAACATAAAACGCTGCCAAAATTACCTCGTAAACATAAACATTCATATTCATAATGTCAGTAGATAACGTGGAATGTAAAAAGAGAATTATTTAAACAAAAAAAAATAATATTTTAACCAAAATAAGCGCCAATAAGTTTAACGAACATGACTAATTGACAAATTTTTTTAAACACCTTTAAAAAAACACTGCTAATACTTTTTTATAAATAAATTTCTATAATTATTGTCAGTCTCCAAATCCACGTAATAGGTATATATAACAAAATAAAGGGCGATCGAAAATACGAAAACTCCATTCAAATTAACTGCACTCTGGTGTTGCTTTTCTGAATCTGCAGAATGAGACAGATCTATTGTGACATCACATTTCTGGGTGTCCCTTGGTGGTGTCAAGAGACGATGGGACAAGAGGACACGAAGGACCAAGAGACATGCGATTGTAGCACAGCCTTTACTAGCTCACTCACCATCTCCCTAGATCCCTTCACCTTAAAACCACCTGTTTTGTTTAGTTCCACTCTTTTACAGTTCTGTTTAGAACAGTGTTTTTCCCTCTCTCCCTTCTCTTTACAACTCTCTGAAGCTAACCCCCTCTTCCTCAATAAAGTTCCCCTTGAACCTTGTTTCCTAGTTTTGCCTACCATCTTACAGTTCTCACCACTTAGAACATTCACACTAATCTCTCCACATTCCTGCTCTCCTGCAATAGGCCCCACTTCAGTGTCTTCGCCATTACTGATGGTCTGTATCCTTCTTGTCCCCCCTCTCCTTACATGACATGTCCAGCAACTATTGAGAACACACCTGATTGCCCTTCTGTACACCTTCTTCATCTCCACTCCCTAGTACGGGTCCCAGATTGTGCCACATACATATTATAGGCCTTTTCCTTGACCTCTTTACTTGTGTACCTTAGTACCCTTTTTCTTCTAATCCGTACTCCAAAAATTAATACACATAATCTTTCAGCAATTAAAGGCACTTGATCTCGTTCCTAATATACTTTAGGATATTAAGAAATTCAGAAGTGTCTTATGTACATGCTACAGGTACTTGCTTAAAGAGACGATAGTAGGTGAACTTACATTTTTTTGTAATTTTTAAGTAACCCATGCAAACCGTACAATGCAGGTGACTGATACAATACATGAAGATCATACACCAGTAGTACGTGGTTTAGCACTCAAAACCAGAAATACTAATGCTAAACTTCAAGTTACCCCCCAACGGCTCATTGCGCTGAAAGTACACAAATGCCTATCAACCTAAGTTACTTCAGATAGCTGCTGCAAACAAAGTGACGTCTGCTGCGGACGCCCGTTCTGCTGCCTCCAATATCTGGGCTACTGCAGCCTGGTCCTGGGCACGCAACACCCTCCCCACTTGCAGAAACCATCAAAACGCCAGTCTTTGCTACATGGCAGGTAAACTTGTGTTCCTGTAAGCTGTGATAATGGACTACTAGCCTTAATCGAGCAGATTCTAACTACCATTTTCGAAACAGGGCCCACTAACAAATTGGTAGTATTTGAAACAATAACTTGAGCTGCTACAGACTGTGCGAGAATGTTGGCAGCGTCGGAGTGCTATATGCGCCACAATGTAATACAGACAGCAAGTGACGGGATCTGGTTTGAATTCAAGGTGACTTGTGCAAAGCAAATGACAGACGCATATGCAGTGATTTTACATTAAACAATTTACGTTACCTGGATTACAGAATTTTTTTGATATATTTTCCATGAATTTACAATGTAAATTACTAGGGCAATAGGACACTGTGGAAAGCAGCCAAGAAAAAGTTTTAATTGTCCTACTTGTATTTTCTTTATTTTTTAAATAATTGCCAGTGATTTTGCTTGAGCGTTTACATTTTAAATATTACGTAATTTATTCTGATGTCTTTTACATAAGTTTAATTGTTGCTTTCATTTCACGACGAATTTATGAATGCACCATATAAAAAGTTTGGACTTACAGATATTGGCGAAATATTATTGTGTTTCTACTAATTTTTCTATATTTTTCAGTGCATAATTTTGTTTTAAAATAGCATGTAAAAGCATAACACCAAGTTTGGTGGGAATGCGGCAACCGCATCACTCGCCAATCACCATGTTAAGTAGTCTTCGCTTCATTACCAAGAGGAAGTAAGTCGCGTGTGTCGTGCCGTCTAATCTTCATGAGGTCACTCAATCTTTTCGACCTAACCATTTAGAGTGCAATAGTTTTAAAGTTTCTGGAACATTTTACTCGTGTTTTCGGCTTCAGGGGTTGACACACATTGGGTTAGTCACTTGACACCCCATTGAACATTTTGCACTCATAATGTTCATTGTAGGCCTTGTGCCATTTTAAGCAGCACACATCATACCGGGCGAAATCTTAGACATGGTATGTGGTAACCCGCTCGAGGGTGTTTCGTGAATAAACAGGACATTCAGTTAAACGTGTTTTGCGAGTTATTATTTTGCAATAATGGGATCACCTCTCAGCTTCATTAAGAATGTTCCACAGTGTGCAACAACCAACCGCCTGTGTGCTGGGACAACATGCAGCACTGGTTCCAGAATCCCGATCGACTATTGAAGGGTAGGTGGACCAAGTTCAGAGGCTATCTGGTCGTCGACCCACACCGAAACAGGTACTGGCAGAGTCGGACACGTTCCCTGCATTCCTGAATCTACCCTGGCATGTTCACCACCCGTGTTATGTGGCGCCCAGTGGGGGGCATAAATTTGGCCCAAATCCAGCTTTTAACCTACCTTTTTTCTGAAATTCATACATTTCCTCTATCTCTATTATGGGCATACATCACTTCGCAAAATTCGCAATTACTCTGAAATTATTTCTCCTAAAAACAGTTTAGGCCTTTCACTGAATAAAACCTGCTCCTTTCATTTAGAACACTCCTTGATTCCAGTGCCCAAGATAACATCTGAGCATGCAGAGGAAACCTGCAGTCACCACGACGTCTCTTACTGTTGCAATTCGACATCGCGATTTGTACATATTAGTGAAACCCCCTGACGGGCAAGGGGACAGTCGTGTCGCGATGTTCGGGACGGTGAAGAGTGCGGGAAAAGGCCCTGCAAGGGTGAACTGGCAGACAACAAACGGTTCCCTCAGAAGTGTTATGTAAAAACTGTGTGCGACCAGTAACAGTAGAGGACCCATTTTCATGTTGTGAACATTGCGGACACATGCAAATGTGATGACGCGTGGGTTGCGTCATGAGAGCACGGCGAGCAAACAGATGTGGACTGCGACTTAAGCAACAATGCTTTGGCACGCTTATCAAAAGATAAACTATCAGAGTTGTACTTACAGTGCTTGAAATCATTTCAGAACAACAACACGTCCAAGAACAGTGAACATTGTTGTTGTACGAACTTAAGACTACCTAGACACCTACAAACAACTTTCCAACAGAGACTGAATGATTGCACCTACACTGAGTTGTGTAACGGACTAGACAGTGTGTCTTTGGTGTGTCATAAATGTCGGCAGCCATTTCATGAACAGTGTGTGACCGCGAGGGAACGACAAACTGTTCGGGCAGGCAGATTTTTCTTGTGTGACCGCTGCCACCCACAAGAATTCGCAGAGCGTTATTTGAGGAGACCAGCCGTGTCTACCGTGCGAACGTCAGTATGGGTAGCAGAACATTTTTCAGAATGCTCGTACTTGGTCTCGTTCTCACACCCACCAGATACGAGTACGCAGCACGAGTGCGGAACATTGTTACGAAAGAAAATGGAGCATGAGGTGAACGGACGAGATGCACAGGAACATACCTGCCCCACCTACCCTTCATCCACACCGGCCGGGATTACAACGCACGCAACGTCAACAGTGCCATAAGTACCAGTCAGGTCAAGGTCGCGACCCAGGGAGGAGCAGCATCAGCTGATTGCAGCCAACACGACTACAATTCCTACGTGCGTGGGAGCGCATACAACAGCCAGTAAGTTCCAATCGCTGCCAACCTTCACGGGACTACAAGCTACGGACCAGGCAGCCTTCTTTCAGGACTGCACGCAGCACTTGCAGCGCTACCGAGTGGAGATGGCAGACTGGTCGAGTTGCATTTGCGAATGTCTTCAAGGTGAGGCAAAAGCATGGTGGCGAGGTATAACTCATTATGGTCAGACCTGGAGTGAATATAAAATTGCGATTGAATTCCAGTTTAGCAGCACGTTTGCTCCATTACAATCATGTAGTTGACAAGTCCCTTTGTACTTTTGTTACTAATAAACTTAACATGTTGAAGTACTACCCACAGATGGCCTCTACTGTCCATTTCAAATTTCGTAGTGATTTAGCTTCCCTGATACACGTTAGTGGAGATGATTTCTTACGATCAATAGTAGTATTGGAGCAGTCAGTCGTGGCAGAAACACCACGACATGACAGAGAGTGTGTGATTACACGCACTGGTCAGACCCAGAAATATCCCCCTGGTGAGCGAGAAAACGAATGAAGGGGACAGCAGACCAACGCGGAACGAAGTAGAGAGAAAGTGCATGACCTAAACAATGGGAAATTTGGAGGATACAAACCAGACTATTCTAAACCACCCACATACCCGTGCCATTACTGTGAGGGTGTAGTGTACCGTTGGCACACAGAGTGCCTGAACAAAGCAGCTGGTAGGCCAATGTTATCAATGGGATCCACATATTTTTTAATTTTATTTTAATACTCTGTTGACTGAAAATATTGCTACTGCTAATAATAAAGACTAATTCTTTTATTTTTTTTTTAACAAAGAGATAAAGAGAGAAATAACTGTACAGTACAAAACAAACACTCAACCCACCACAACCAAAGACAATCTTTGCTGCGCGACCAATCAGGAGAAGGCTCGTCTCCCGTTGGCTGAGCAGGATCAGGAGCTTTACCCTATGTAAAACCATGGTTTTTCCAGTCTCCTCATCAGTCGCACTTGTGTTCCTGAACCCTGTGTGTCTACCTGATGACGGGAACAGATTCCAGTTCCCCAAACGTCGATAATGCTGACTGTCTGGAAAACTACTGTTTTTAGTTTCATCTCAACATTTATGTCGTTTGTTTTTTTCTGTTTGTGTCTGATATGTTTGCGTTTGGTTTCGTCTCATCCTTGGGTCGTTTGTCGTATTTCTGTTCGTGTCTGATATCTACTGTGTTTTTGTTTTGTCTCATCATTGTGTCCCATGTTAACTCAGGTTTCTTATTTTATTTATTCTTATTTCATTTGTCAGATAGTTCCTTGTTTTATTTGACCCGATTACATTTTTGGAATTTTATGTTGTGTATGTATCCTGTTGACTATAGCATACTCTGCTAATTCATGTTTTTTTTTGTCTTATTTTTAGATTTATTTTGACAGTCACTTACTTCGCAATGGAGTATGTCCAAGCAAATTAATATAGTCATGCACTCACATTGCACAGTTCTTTCAAAGTTGTTAAGTATTAACACTATTTATACAAAATGGTTTCAAGATTACGTGCAAACATAAAATATATTTTTAAAATAGACAACATTCTGTCAAAGCCTTATGATGTATCTCGAGTACCACAAGGTGGCATCCTGTCACCTCTTTTATTAAATATATTCATTGGTAGCATTACGCAAGTATTAAGAAATTCAAAGGCTTCTTTTGATCTTAAAATATATAAAATAATAGGTAATATACATAACTGTTATATGCTTCAAGATGACATCGAGTCAATTTCTGTGTGGTGTGCAGCTAACCATATGAAGCTAAATTTAGACAAAATGCAATGCATTACAATTTCTCAGAATACATACACCATCAATTTTTAATACTCTGTAAGCTGAAACAAGGCACAAAGAGCTGATAGTTTGACGTGATCTAGGTAATATTGTTAAGCCATATATTCATCACCACAGTGGCGTTCCAAAATGTTTCTCTGCGAGTAAAATTTACTCTGTGCCTGTCCCAAAACCTTTGGAACAAAAATTTTACTTGCTCTGATGGTGTCCCAAAACTACAGGTATCTTTGCAGGGGAAAATTTTTACTCACATGATTTCAAGGAGCAACTGAGAGTAAAATTAATTTGTTTATTTGGAAAGTAAAAAATGGGAGAAATTCATGTTACGCTTTAAAACATTATTGTAATCAGGCCTAAGTAACGACATTATGTTGTTGGGCGTACAATGAATACCTGTATATTAATACATGTTTCCAATATTGAACTGTACCTATAAATAAACATATTCCCCCTTTGACGCGAGCAGGGGTTGCAGTTAGGTGTTAAATTAAACCGGATAGCTCCAGTAAAGTACAGTTCAGTTTTCCCGCGCGACAGTGACGAGCACAGGGCACATGCCGAGTAGCGCCAGCCCGTTATTGAAGAACAGGCACTCGGAAAAAGACTCTTAACTTATAGGGCCACTCGGCCGACAGCCATGGCGTGGTAATATATGCTCCCTGCTCCTCATCGTAGGTAGTTATGCAGGAGAATCTTTAGGCGTTCCCCATGCCCATAGCACAGAACAAAACACCAAAAGAAAACACCCTACGCAATAACACTGGGAAAGTTCGGGTTACAGGTTCCCACCGAAAATGGGAAGCAACTGCCGAAACACAAAAGACACGTAAAAGACAAAGGGGCGAAGGCCCGAAACACGTGCAAAATTATGGCTTGAGAAATAAAGTCACAAATTTACTTTGTGGGAAAGTTGTTGTGAATTTAGCTTGCTTGAGATTTCACTATGTTTTTATGTTACGTTAAACAAAAGAGAATTGACAATACGAAAGTAGTTTTGCCGCCGTTAGGAGGGGGGGGTAGATTTTCGTTAACGGGTTACTTACGGTTGTGGGCGCCATCCCAGCATACCCGGCTGGGAACAGGAGAGTGTCTGACACTCTGGTGAGACTCAGGGCGGATGGTTCTTTGGCGAGGTACTACCCCCGGCGGTATTCGGGCCGATGGGACAACCCGCGGTGTAGATAACACACAGTATTCCAAATTAGCCTGTTTTATTTAAACAATTTCACTAGGTAGCAGTAACATGACACACTGAGTGCTTTGGCTAGTCTTCTTGGTACGGGCATCTGTGGCTTGCCCGTAAAACTGGGGAGAGAGCTTGCAACCACAAATGAAAACTACGTTACGCAATCACTGTTCAGTGGACCGCGAGGGAGGACTCTGAGCGTACACACGAGAGACTGGACAACCCGCAAAGCAGCCCAATGTCCGAACACTTGAAACAGGGGGTGCACCTCGTGGTGCCGAGACAAACTTACTTTTCAAACATACAGATAACTTCCACATCGCGATATTTACAATCAGTGCTACCTCGAGCTTCGACAGGTACGACTGATCATCATCACGCGCACCGGAAGACTGCAGAGCTAAACGGCGGTTGGTTCCACGCTCCTGGCAGGGACCGGAAGCCTGAAGTCAACACAAGCACTCTAAGAGACTAAAAAAAAACTATTTGAAAACAAACAACATTTTAGAACACAACTAAAACTAACCTAGTAGAGGTTTCTTAAAAACTTGTAATAGTTCCAAAAAAAAAAAAAAAGAATCACTGCCTGGGTGTAACGAAGGGGGTTATACTTGGACTATCGTAAATAGCTAAACACATTTCACAACTTTTTGACACTCGCTGGCGCCTGTAAAAAGAAAACAGAGACCCTTTTGCATTCAAATATAATTACAAAAGGACAATAATTACATGAAAGAAAATTACGTTACTTCGGAGGCCAGATAATACAAGGGGGGGGGGGGCGTGGCTCTCCGGGAACAGCCGGCTGGCTGTTGAAACGTGTTCACAAGTTCAGCGAGTGGAAACAACTGCTAATGCACCCGTAGTCCGTTTCACAGGCTATTCCTATTTGCCTCGTCGCAAAACACTCTATCTATTACACGTGCACTTTTATATAAAACACAAAAAAAAAAAGAACGGCCATAGCAGAACAGGGTTAAGCACTGCGCCGAGTTGACACACGGCTGCGGGGGTTGGTCGGGTGCTGCCTGCCGCACGGACGTGGCAACGGGCTGTGGTTTAAAAGTGTAGAGGAGGTACGACTACATTCGCCCCCCCCCCCCTTTGGAAAAACCACACCAGGCCATGTTTGCCATACTCTAGCTGCTCGTTACCTGCCCTCACCCGGCTCGAACTCCGGCCTCGTCCTGCTGTAATAGTGCATGGGGGTGGCCGCCTGCGACACGCGCTAGTCCCTGGATCCTTACTGGCTCCGCCCGGTTGGTGGATCTGCCTGGGCCGGCCCTGCCGCGTGCGGCCCTAGATCCAGAGAAAAGTGGAGCCTCCTCACCCTCAGGGTGTTCCTCAACTGTTATTGTAAACGTAGCGTCTTCCAACGTCACCTCAGGTCCCCAACAGCCCTGTAGTGTCGGTGTCTCTGACTGGAGCCCTTCATCTGACTCTTCTACCACGGGGACATTCGGCAATGGGACGCTCGGCGTCGGGGAAAACAGCCAGTCATACAGTCTGTCAATCTCCGATCTGGGTCTCCCGCCGGTCTGTGAATGTGCTGGGGTGGGTATTCGGTTGTTAGTAGGCGGCGCCGGTATGTCGGGGGGCGGCGTCTCGGCCTCAGGGGGCGGCGTCTCAGCGTCCGGAGTCTCATCTTCTTCCTCCGCCAGCCGTATCATGACATTCCGTAAGTCGTCCCGATGTACTTTGACCCACTTTCTGCCCGTCGTTCGTACCACATACGTTGTTGTCCCCAGCGCTGTGCCGTCTTAAAAATTTTTTTACTCAATTTACTATTTTTTAAAACTTAATATTTTCATTTAATATTCATTATATTGTCTGTTAAGACAGAACAGGTTTGTCAGTGAGATTTATATTGTAATTTTACATAAAGTGTTTGTTGGTTTTTTGGAGAATTTTAAAATTTTAATTTGCTTTATTATCCCGGCCATACATTCACACGGCCCGCCAAGCCAGCCGTTTGCTTGCTGTAGCCACAGCGCTCGCTTCTTGCTGCACGTCTCAAGAGTTGTATTTCAAGCCGCATGTAAGATAAGTTTCTGCTGTATTCGCAGCACTTCCCACGCTCTGTAGCGATGCCGTTCACTGTACTCTTTACCACTCCCACCCTCGTTCTGTTATTAAGAAAGTGCTTTGCACGGTACTTGTACCGTCGGTCATAACCGGTTATAACTGTACCTTTGTCCGGCCATTCGGGCCGTTTTGGCCGTTTCGACATGCACACGCCATCTCTTGAGAGATTTTTAATCTCCGACGTAAGGGACGCAGTCTTTGCGAAGCATTACTTCGCGCAATTCCTAGTAATCACCTTGTGCGCGGCAGACGTGCTTCTGCACGGAGATAAGTTTTCTTGCGTTACGTGTGTAACACAGACATGACATTTGTAGTATCAAGATGTAGTCAATAGATGGCTACTCTAGTTCTTTTCTTCCTTATAATAGAGTAGTGCCGTAGTTTCCGTTTTTGGGAATGTAGAACGTATTTTTCTACTATCTACATCTACCAGCTTCTAGATGCTACCATCGTAGCTTTCGTCACACTCATCTTTGGTAAGTGTTCCCGCCGTGAGAGCCCTTTCCTTTTTACTCGTCACGAACGTTAATTAAATTTTCCCGTTTTTTCCTCTGTTTACAGAGGGTTCAAGAAATAAATGAAAGTTATAGATTCAAGAGATAGATTCAATTCCTAGATGTCAGTTTCAAGATCCAATTCCCTGTCCAGTTCACGATGTTCGTGGCTCAACTGTCTGCTAACCAGGCAGACCGAATTGGCCATGGCGTGATGTCACCGCGTCATTCTACATGGCGATAAGTAGCTTCCTCACAGACTTTATTATTATTTTTTTTATAATGACTATGGATACTGCAATGACGGTAATGCGTCGTCTGTCTCTTTCTCAACATGCAACATAAATGTGTCTGTTGTATTAAATATAAATAAAAAAGTAATTTAAAGTAATTGTTATATCATATGTTTTATTTTAAATATTTAATATAAATTTGTTTGTAAGGGGCCCTGTTTATAAAAAAACAACTATTTCAAAAATTAATATAATGGTATGTGCAAACTTAACAACTAACCTATTGTAAAATCAAAACTTTAAAATTTTATATAAAGGTTTCTGGCATTTGAACCTATGTTTTATTATTTTTTTTAAATATAACTATCCTCTGGGAATTATTCATTCAATTTTAGCTGTAATGTTAGCTCTACAGAGCAATAGTCATAGGCAACAACCTATTTTGTGTCCAGTTTCCCTACCAGCACGCATTTCAAGAGTCAATGTTATATCAATGTTCAAAGACTATAATAAACAACTAAATACAAAAAGGGAGGCTGCGGCAGCGCTCGTTCCACTGTGAGAGGACCTAGCCATTTCGGTGCCAGTCCCGCGCACACATTCTTTGCTCCGAGAGAGAGGGGATAATTTCTCATATATACTTGGCTTCCCGGTCGGAGTCGGGTGGGCAGTCGTTGAGTGCCGGGCGTGACCTTGGCCGCGTACTCCCGCTGCCGCCTACGCACTGTTGCCAGCTCCTCTTCCCTGCGTAAAGAAAACAATGCGTCTGCGACGTGCGTGTCCTACTGGGCGTGGTCTTCTCCCACGTGTAGTCTCAGCTGCCCTTTTATTTCCCAGTTTCTTCATTCTGTTGGATTCGCCCTTGAGTGGTGTTGTTCGATGCTGGATGGAGAATTGCTAGCACCAGTGCTTCCACTTCCTCCACGTGAATTGGCTCCCGTTATCTGACAGGGTAAATTTCGGGTACCCCCAGTGTGGAATAAAACTCTTTTCAAGGGCCGCGTACATGGTGGTCGTGCGCGTGTTGCTGACAGCGTATGCCTCAACCCATCTGCTAAACATGTCGGTCAACATTATTAAGAATCTCTTTCTCCTAGGCGTGCGGGGGTACAGTCCCATCATGTCTATGGCCAAGTCTTCAAATGGGGCAGTGGGTGTTCGGGGAATCTGCTGTTCCACCCCGTCCCCC
The DNA here is from genome assembly GCA_003012365.1 of Medauroidea extradentata. Taxonomy (NCBI): domain Eukaryota; kingdom Metazoa; phylum Arthropoda; class Insecta; order Phasmatodea; family Phasmatidae; genus Medauroidea; species Medauroidea extradentata. The sequence continues at coordinate 6,015 of PNEQ01047086.1, read as the reverse complement.
CTCCTGGCCTTCTTTAGTTGGCACTTTCGACACGCTCTCGCTATACCCTCGTGTCCTTCGCAATTCTGGGCCAGTGGAACTGTCCACTTACCTGCTGCTGCACGGTAGCGCATTCTGACGGAGACACAAAGTACTATCTGTAAATTAGTACCTGTGCTGTCCGCTGCCGCGCTGTGTGGACTGGGTATCTAGATGCTCGTTCACTCGCCAGCTGCCCGTCCGGATGAGGAGAGGATCTAGGTGCGCGTTTGTTACGCAACACAGCGTCGCTCGCTCGGCCGGCTTTGCTCGGCTGCGCACGCTCAGCTCAAAATCTCTCCCGCGGCCAAAGTTTTCAATGAATTTTAACGATTTTTTTTTGTTTCTTGACGGATGGTTTAACACTATCTACGGAGAGAAATGATTATGCTGCAGCCAGTAAACGTATTTTAAATAGACTTGCACTACACTTTACATACAGTATTTTATTTTATCAAAGTTACTTAGTTATTTAATACGTTTTTGGTAAGTTTTTCATAGTTCCTAAAAATCCTTTCGTTAAATAGCTGTTTTCATTAGTCCCGAGTTCGTTAAATCGGGGTTCTACTGTATGTATTTGGAAATATATTTATAAATTGATTTTGGGCATCTTGCTTATCTGAACATATTCTTCACTCACACTAATTTATAGCCTGTGTAATTTTTTGCCGATCATAAACAGCCAATTTCATTCGTGGCATCTCAATTGCAGTGAAAATTATTATCCATGAAACATTTTCTCTCTCTCTTTTTATACTAGCTATGAAGAAAGCACACAAGCCACTTCTTGTTATTGACTGCAAACACAGCTCATGCATGCATGAGTGAGAGACAGTGCTATCTTATCTCCCAAGCAACACTTCCACATGTACGCACATGCAAGCGCACGCATACGGGTGACTGATGATGCACAGCAGGTGGTAATTGTTCTAAGTGAAAAAACTACTGCATGTGTCCACCAATATTCAGGCAGAACATGCAGTTCTTGTTCCAAATAGCCATGTTATCTGAGCTCAGCAAAAGCTTTTTGGGACTGCCTGACAACTGCATGTCTGGCAAAAGCGCTTGTTGCCATTGTCTCTCTCCAGTCACAAGTTGCAAGCTGGTTATGTGTTTATGTACAAGTAGGGTGTGGGAGGGAGAGAGTGAGAAAGACGGTGTGGGTGTCCGGGCAATATAAGATTTTTGTGCTGTCGGGCAAGCCTCTTCTCCTGCTTCTCTACCATATAGGATCTAGGTCCGAGCGCAGAGCAGTGGGCAGATGCACACAGCCGTGCCACCGAGGATCTAGGCACTCACCCGGAGAATTTTATATTTTATAGCAAAAATTGTAGACTTTAACATTTCACCGCGGATATTTCACATTTGCGAAAATTCCGGGCGTCTACAGATGTCACTAGCCCTTTTATTAGATATTAGGAGGTTGGTAAACAGATCATTTTACACAAGGAGAAAGGCAAAGCAGTTTAAGTATCACAGGATGCTTATATTCATGAACAAAAGTTACAGTCACTTGTCACAGCAAATTGAGTATAACACTTGCTTTCCCCCGTCTTGAATAAAAGCTTGATTCAATCACAGTTTGAGGAGATGCAGTATATTACTCTGGAGTCTCAACAAGAGATACGACAATAAAGCTACAACAAAGTTACAATAACATTTCAAATTACTGTACCACAGTGCATACTCTAATGGACACAAATTAACATGGCACTTTGGGCCGTTAAGAATTAAGGCCTTGCTTGTGGCCATGACTATGTGGTGATCATTTCTTTGTGCGGCATGGCTCTGTGGCCGATAACAAGATTAATTATCAGACACAGCAGACCAGTAAAAACATTTGACTATGTGATTACTTGCACCAATGTAACTTTCTATAGTGTCTTTATGTGAACTGGGAAGTGTATGACAATAATTTAAAATTACCTCATAGCTGCATGGAGACAAAAAGTACTGGGCACAGTGGCTTGAAGAGCAAGTAGATTAAGTCTTCCATGCTAAGCAAGGAAAGTACAGTTAGCAAGACAACCGCCGGCCACTCTCGAGTCTGTATGCATCGACAGGTGCGCCACTCTCGTGCAAAGGAGTCTCTCGTATGGCACAAAGTTACTACTGTTACCCAAATACGTAAACTTCCCGACTTACTTAATAACACTCATGTAGCAGTTTTTACACAATAATTAATACACAAAAATATTTATTTTAATATTTACACACTTTCCAAGTAAGAGTAAACAAATACAATACATATTTACTTGTAATTGCTTGTTTGTGCTCTTTACAAAGTCTGTGCTAGTTGGTTGGTCTCACTGAGGTGTTCTGTTGTATTTGTAAATAAATACTGGTACAAGGTTAACAAATGTTGCAAAGGCAGTTAGTTATACATGGATAAACACCGGAACATAAGCTACTTTAGAACTACAGGCTTTCATAGAAAATTTGTACATGCCAACATACCCTGACTTAAAATAAACTGTAACACTGTGATTGGTAAAGGTGCGGGCGAACACTACTGCCCTTAGGCTTAAATGGCCAAGAGTTAAAAATCAGGGGCGAACATCAAAGTAATTCTAATAGCACTTTGATGGTGCATCAATTACCTTTTCTTTGTTTACATTAGGAACCTCTAAAAACTGTGAATAAGACTTCCAATATCAGTGTTTAAAAATGTTTAAAGCAGTGCAAAAAATTTCTGTTAAAACTTTGAAGCTGTGTAAAAATTTGTTTAAAGCAATAAATAAATTTTAAACTGTAAAAAATTTTACTGTTAGGCTATCAAAACAATTACAGTTAACCAAACAGTTTTTTTTCACCACATTACCATTAGTTTTTAACATTTATTACGTATGCTTAGTACTTATAATGCAAATTCAAATTACTTATATTTTTCATTACCGGGTTACATAATACTTTCCTATTTATTGCAACAATTTTATCCTTGGTTATTTTCCCCTTCAGTTTTATAAGTTTTAATAATTTCCTCCATTTTATTCTCTCACTTTCAGTACGTGTATTTAGTCATTTTATTTAAAAATAAAATATATGGGCCAATTCAGTTAAATTGTCTAGCGTACCTACCCAAACAGACCAAATGTTGATATTTATTCTCTGAAGTGATAGCTGACAATTAAGTTTCTCCATGTTTTAGACATTTAAATTTGTGTTCCTACTCTTTGCCACTAAGAGCAACTCTGCGGTATCATTATTGTTTACAAAAGGATCTATCCGTGATGTTTTTAATTTATTTCCGTTACAAAAACCAAAATAAGGAAGATACCTTAACGAGTATTTAATATTTACACAATTCTTCCAAATAATTTGGCACAAAATGCAGCCAGGCAAAGTAATAGTTCCGTGAGCATTTCAATTTTCAAACTATAGAGCTTGAAAATGCTATATTTTCAAAAGCAGCTGTAAATATTGGAAACACATTCTTATTGGCTAATGCATCTATCTCATAACTGTACTTGTTTGGGTTAGCCGCCTTTTTATAGACATTTTTCCACTGATTTGCAACAAAACATCCACCAAGGTACCTGAATTCCAGTGAAACATCGATATTAAAGAAAATATGCTGAAATTCACAGAAAACTTATAACCACACCAAATTTCGCTGTATTTATGTGAATTTAGCGAGTCACAATTTTTAGGGGTTGTAAGTGATGTATCAAGTGGTATGTACATTGCATATGAACTGTGTTGTAGTGTGTCACCATTATAAGTATCTAGGCAACATCTATAAACATGTTTTCAATACATTTATATAGTAAAAGAAGAACCATTTTAACCAACGTCCCTATTATATTTTTTTAAAAACCAGCATACTTATTAGGTACATAATTATGGGGGCCCTCAAAATTGCTAAAAATTAAATTTTCAAGGTGCTGTCATGTAAAAAAATAAATTTTGGATTAATAATCCAGGTAGATAAAACACAGCGCAGGATTTTACTACAGACTTTCTAAAAATAAAATCATAGGGTAGCCACTAAGCCTTAGGCTTACAAGGAAAAGAATAAACTAAAGCACTGCACCAAACAAAATGGTTATCGACGTGCTGCAGTCGCTCTTATCGCTCCCCTGTTGCTGTACTTCAGAAGCTGAACATTAACTCCTCATATACCCCATGCCACTCTTTACCATGGACTAACATGGCTTCGCATACTCTACACACACACTGATTCAAATAACTTCAACTTACAAAACAATTTTCCTTATTTTACTAGTGTGTCAATTTACTAACTTAAACATTTTTCCACGTTTCATTTTCCCATATTTTAAAGGGGTGTTAATTTTGTAAATTATGTAAACACATGTATCATTTTACTAAACTGTTCGCCATGATAGTACCTACATGTTGCATTTTTCTTTACTGAGAAATGATACCAGGTATTAAAAAACAAATCATGTGGCAAAGTTAGTATTTTTGGCTATGTAGCATGTTCAGACACATTTTTAGTCAACTGTTGGTTCTACATCACAACTGAGTACAAAATGTTTCCAAAATAAAGTTTCATATGTTCACTACCATTTCTAACCACTTAAAGGTTGAACAGAAGAACCAAGAACTTTAACACTTCAAGTACCTTATTTAATTTTTATTTACATTAAGCACCAATCTATTTTTGTACGTGCCCTTATCAAAATGTAAAATTAAAAATTTTTCTGTATCCACACATTACTCATATGACTGTAGAACAAAATGTAGTCGCATGTGTGTACTATTCACAAAGACTTCATTACATTATCAGATTTGTGAAATTTATACACAGTAATAGGGACAGAACTATAACAGTACATCAGCATGTGTGTACAAAAACTTACACAATGCAATACAAATAATGACTAGTAATATTACTTTGTTCCATTTTTACTTTAGTAATGTATAACTGTAGATACCTAAAGATCATACAGTGATTCGTACTGAGCTCTGAAAAATTTGTATACTAGCTCAGTTGTTTTGCCATAAGGAACATAGTCACTAAAAAGCTTAATTAAATAAAACAAATATTGCACGATATTACTTACAAAAGGAACAATTAAAAAATTTAAAACACATGACTTTACATACAGTAAAAATACACAAACACATGTTCTATGTTTGGACCCATATATGTACCTAAATTTATGATACAAACCCGTATGAATAAAAAAGCACCATTTCCTTCATGTCAAACTCAGTGACTAAAATAAACTAATTATTGGCCATTTGATTTTACAAGTTGCTGCTTGGCCTTCCAATCAGATGCTGCAATTCTGAATTTGAAGACAATTCTTGACCCCTAAATGTAAGCCAACAAATTAAGTTAGTTACTGACTTCAGCAATATAATAAGAAATGTTAAACATTTTAAGCACTAAAACTACCTAAATTATAGAGGACACTTGTTCTTACTCACCCACAAAGTTTTGCTAGTCGTTCAGCCTCCCTGAAACCTGTCTCAACAGCTCCGTGGACTGTGGAGAAATAATGTTCGTGTGTTGCCTCTCCAGCAAACATCACCACCTATTAAAAACAGCATCACATACTTGCATAACATAATTTATTGTTAATCAAAATCTTTATTCACCAGACTGCAACATACAATGCTTATTTAACAATGATAGGCCTCAAAAACCCACAAAAACCACACTAACTTAGTCAAGTACTGTATAATAATCAGCCTGTAGCAATTTTCTAAGACAATGGTCTTCAATCTTAATGTGATTAATAACGCATCGACATACAATAGCATGTGTCTTTATTCCGTCCTCGTATACAACAACCAAGTAACATAACCGCCAATTTCCAGCCCAAAAATGGCGTGCGCACTGCAGCCAACAACACAGATCACAACATCCCACACACAAAAACATAACACTCCTTCCCCCTTATACAACAAAGTCCTTGGACCAAAAGGGTTTAAGTCTGTCTCTTTGGGGCCTGGCCCCTGCTCTGTTGCTTGAAGCCGTGGGATTGGAACAACCCTCCAGATCGTCAGGACTGCTCCGCAGCACTG
>PNEQ01047070.1:13779-27635 GCA_003012365.1 Medauroidea extradentata | reverse complement strand
TGCTAATTGGAGCTGGGCCACATGATGCCCGCGCTGGCCTGACTCTCCCCAGCACCTCGCGTGTAGAACTCGTAGAGGTCAGACACCTCGTTCCAGCCATAGTAGTTGCGAGCCTGCACGATTGCCTCTGAGGACTGGGTATGGAACAAAGACAATGGACTAACCTTGCTAATTGGAGCTGGGCCACATGATGCCCGCGCTGGCCTGACTCTCGCCAGCACCTCGCGTGTAGAACTGGTAGAGGTCAGACACCTCGTTCCAGCCATAGTGGATGTGAGCTTGTACGATGGCCTATGAGGACTGGGTATGGAACAAAGACAATGGACTAACCTTGCGACTTGGAGCTGGGCCACATGATGCCCGCGCTTGCCTGACTCTCGCCAGCACCTCGCGTGTAGAACTGGTAGAGGTCAGACACCTCGTTCCAGCCGTAGTGGTTGCGAGCCTGCACGATGGCCTCGAAGGCCGATCCTCGGTCCAGGCCCCGGATATTGTACGACATGACGTGAGTGAAGCTCTGGCCGCTGCTGGGCCGCAGGATCACGTCGTGCCACTTGCCAGCGTTCTGAAACGTCTCGTTCATCTGCAACCATCACAACACACTTATCATTAACTTTGTTGTAAGTGGACGTATTAAGTTTTCATATAAATGCCATTTCTGATGTCGAAGACAGACGCCAGTTGGGGGGCTTGCGCAGGCAAGGGTCGTCATTAGAACCTGTCGTTGTAGCCCAGTAGGACACATATTAACTATTTAAAATTTGGTTGTTTATGCGTGCATCGAAAGTTGAAGGATTGAACTTCACAGAAAAGAATGCATTATTTTCTTTGCCTTCAAGGAACTGAGCGACCTAAAGTGCCATTTTTTAAAAAACTTTTTCACTATTTTTTACCTTCTGAAATACGCTTGGACTAAAGACAAAGTTGCATCTACAAATAATGATTTTTTTTTTGCATTTAATGGAAGATGACTGTGTTCGTAGAGCAGTTATTTATTCAAGGACATACGGGCATACACGCAAACTGTGATTTTACAGAAAACATATTGCATGAAAAAAAAAATGTCTTGACTTTCTGGGTTGATAATTTTTTTGAATGTTCCTTGCAATGGGACAGAATAAAGTACTTAACATTTGTCGTACGCCATTTCAATATTATGTCGTACCAGAAATAGTATCATCATATTAAGAAAAACACAAACAAACGAAAAAATTATATATCAAGCTTAGTTTGGATGTAGTCAACTCACCCATAAACCAAAACAACAGAACATGAACGATCCCATAAGGAATTAGAATTAGAACTAGATCTTTAGAAACCTACCGGGTTCTTTGGTTCTTTAGCGTTGTATTTTCTAGTCCGATGCTTGTGAAATCGTTGTTGTCATCCTGTCTTGTGCCGAACATTTGCTTTGCCCCAGTATGTCTGTGTTGTCGTAATTGTGATGTCCTGAATTATTCAGATTAATTTGTTTTGTATTTTGACTTTTATCTTAATGATTATTTAATTTCCTTTATTTGTTATTGACTGATTCCTTGTGGGGTCGTTCAAGTTTCGTTGTGTTGGTTTACGGGTGTGATGATTTCAGCCAAACTAGGCTTGGTTATTCATTGCTTTGTTGTTTGCTTGTATTTATCTTAGTCTCGTTCTAAGAATTCTGGGACGACACAATACTGCAATGGCCTATGTCCACAAAAGTACAGTAGGTTGAGCCGCGTCGTAAATGCCAATCAGAAGTGGACCCCTTGTTGGTCGAGTCAGCTGAACCATAGGCTCAGTATAAAATGAGCTGTCCTTCCCACTGGACCTCAGTAAAAAAAACCATATTAAATACAGGGCGCGGTCTACCACAATTTTCATCACAATTTTTTTATTTGTTTTATTTGTATCAGATATTTTTTTTCTTATTTTAGACAAAAAATGTGACTAAATTTGTCTCTTATTAAATTTTTTTTATCTCTCATAGTTTTTGCGTAATGGCTTGTTAAAGTCATATATTTCATGTTTCAGTTTTAACGACTACACTAAAACCAACTGATATACTAAACTAAAAAAAATCACAGTGGATAAAGACATTGAAGGCTACAATGACATGCTCATGAAATTAAAGAATAAATCTTTCCCATTCCCCACATTAAATTAGGCAAAACAAAATTAAATCATTTTAGGCTAGATTTTTAAATTCCCATAGACAGGAAGTAAAGCCCCTTGCAAAGGATCCCTGGGGACAGTCATACAACTTGCTGTACTCAGGGATTTAAGGCAAACAAACAAACAAATAAAACAAACTGGACCTCAGTTGATAACACAGCACTAATGATGCCTGCTGCAATGCGAGTCGATACGTCTGTATCCTCTCTACCACTACGACGCGGCTTAGCCTCGAAAGTAAAGATATTAATATCAACAATGGCCGTAAAAGCCTGCAAAAATCCTTTAAAAAATATTTGTTAAACTGCACATGGATCCTGGTAGAGTGTCCACTGTGGTTAACATGAGGTGTTTGTGAAGATTTTTAATTTCGCTCTCTCTTTCATCGGAGTTCCTGCTTCAGAACACGTTTTTTATGTCATATCAAAATATAAGAAGCTTAAATTTATGTCGTAAAGTATTTTTATTACTGTTTTTACCAACCGGTAGATTCCTAGAGTGAAACAATGTTTTGTATTGATATTTTAAAGTTTTGTGACAAAACTATTGAATTATTATTATATAATCTGTAGCGGAATATTATTTCAAATTCGATTTCATGTACCTAAAAAACATCGCTAGAAACCACCTACTTATTGCCGTTCGAAAAAATCATAATAATTGTATTTTTTTTAGTTGCCTTAAAATGTGTAATAGAAAGCTCAAATAAAAAAAACATAATTCTAAAAATTTACAATACGCACTACGCAACTTGAAACGTATAGATAAATTACATACTGTATCGTGACTTTAAAAGTAAAACGTGTAGCTGCACGAATTTTCTTGTGGAGATGTAGTTATAGCTTTAAGGTCAATCTCTCTGTTTCTTTTATTCGCCATAATATTTCTTAGATCCTAAACTAGAGCTTATATAAAAAACTGTTTGGCAGTTTTGATTTAAATGGTTTACACCTTGTTGGTTAAATTTTTCATGATATGACATACTATGGTTTTTGTTATGTAACTAACGGTGTTTTGTTCTTTTACTTTCTAAATCGAACCTGCGTAGTTTATGTCCTTTAAAAAATAGCTATGACGGCAGAAACTATATTAAACAACAATTTCATAGAGGTGTATTATATAAGACTTAAACAATTACTATCCCAAGAACAGTATGAATAGGAGAGCATTGCCATTAAGTTTGGATTCATGGTTTTGCTCTTTAATCAGGGACTAGAGTTATTGTATTACATTTAACAAGCCGGCAATGCTTGTTATTTGTTTCCCGTTTTAAAACAATTAAGATATTTGTGCTTGCAGTAATCTGAGTAAAATTGCCATGTTTTTAATTTACTCTACATCGTGAAATAATTGCTGATACATACTGAAACAGAAGTCCTCAAGAGAAAACTTATAACATATAGGTAAAGGCGATTCGAAATAAAGTGAGAAATCAAAAAAGCCCTGCTAAAGTTCTATTTTCAGCCAATTCGTATCTTTCCCCTCGTAACGGTTAACGATGGAACATGCCTACCCTCTCTGGACACGTCACATGATGTTTGCGCATGTGAGATAAATTGTGCAGTCAGTACGAATCGTTGCAGCTTGACAAAAATTGTTTATTAACTATATGAAATACAATTACGTTGATTTCTCTCGATTTTGTTTTAGGTTTATTGGATTTAAATAGGAAAATACACGGAACTATATTGCGTAATTTCGCTGCCAACCTTACAAGCAGTACGGCAACTGTAGATAATGTTGAATTATATGCAGTAACTGCCAGTGATATTTATATAAGGTTAAATTTTTGGTGCTCACTTTATCCCGAACGACCTATAGTAACGATCAATCCTCAGTGCGTAGTCTACATCGGAACATTGGCAAAGGAAAATATATTGTTTTACATGTTAAATTACAGTAGGTGAGACTCAGTACTTGCGGAACATACAAAGGGTAAACCGTCAATGTACCGTAAGTTGCCTAATATCGTGCTAAACCACGTTGCGGGTTTCGCAAAATTGGGAAGGCTCTGCATACCTAGTTCATAAGGTTACCAATAGAGAGCAGGCGTGTGTCGTTTTGGCAATAAAGCCTGGTACACGCTGTCCATAATTCAGTATATTATTCCGTACCTAATTCAGTACAATTAGCACTGCGAAAATGTGTACCGCAACTGCGTTGGTTCCAGACAGAATTCCGCACTTAATTCCACAGATTAAGCCCGTCCTATTTTTCACCGTATTGTATGTTCACGCGCATGCGCAGTGCACAGTTTCAGTCACCGCGCATGTGAATTATGCGAGTAGGGTTGCGAATATGATTTCAATAGAAATAAAATTCTTGTTTCCTACTGAACAAACAACCACCGGAGTTTTCTAAACCTAAATAATACAGGATTGTTTTATTTATATGGCAATTACACTATGTCTTACATTGTGAAATAGTTTCAGTGAATTTTACATCACAAATATAATTTTCTTCTTTTTGTACTGAAACATGTCAGAAAACAAAGATAGTATGAACACAACACAGAAGTTTTGCTACATATTTCCGGTGTAAAATTGCAATCGAAATTTATGAACAGAGTTAGGTAAGTAATTCAGTAGGGAATTAAAGATAGCGTGTACCTGGCTCAAGTCATCAATGCATTTAGTATAAGGCCATAATTTAAATTTCAACATGTTTCCGGTATTGAAGTTCATAGTATTAGAATGACGAACTAGCGTAGGTATAACCTATAACAAGCCACCAGTGATTTTGTTTGTTCCGTCTCAGTGTTGTCCACACTGCTTACAAAATATTTTAGGCTGTCTTTGTGGTAACCTGAAAACTACAAACAAATAAGGTTTGTCTCCTCCAACCAAAAAAAAAAAAAAAAAAGTATTATAATCGCCTAGTCATAATTTTCTCTCTATGTTTTCACTCGCGTGGTCAAATTTTTTTCTTCTTAATGTTGAGAATTGTTTTTCTCCGAAAGCGAAATGAAATGTGTAGTAAGTGTTACTTACTATTAATTATATCGTATATTTGGTCACAATACAGCGTATTTTATGTTAATGATAAATTGAGTATATAATTGATTTAATTGTGTCATTAGTTTCACTTAAAGAACTGCAAAAACATAATAAAAATACGTAATTCCTCTCATTTCATGCTTAATTAATTTACAGATTTAACTAAAGGGTAATAGGAAATATCTAAAAAATTAAATAAATCTACGATATCAGCGAATATTTTAATTTACCCTAGAACACTCCAAATGTTATATTGTGCACTGTGAGAATGTTTCTTAGCTTGTACTTGACGATTAACATTTATATTTTCTGATAACCTTACTCTATTTCAGCTTGTAAGTACGCAGTTGTTGAGTGTGTCAGAGCAGACCTGTAACCTTGTAATAATAAAATTAACACTTTTGAAGACAGCCATGAACAAGTAAATTAATATTTTGTAGCATAAGGCGTTATTCTATAAATAATTTATTACTTATGCTGTTTCGTATATGAAATCATGTGATTGCTACGATTAACAAAACAGGTGGAAGAAATTCACATATTTGTTGACAGGCAAAAAAAAAAAAAAACTTTGGGTTCCAAATATGTTCACCTTACCAGGAATATATTGCTAGCTTGGTAACTTCATTGCGTCCAACTATATTTTGAGATGCTATCGTGGTTGCGTGGGGAATAACTTATTTATGCATACTTCCCCAACACTGTATTATATTTTTGTAATTTTATGTTTAACACTTGGTATATTTCTCCAGTAAACATCTTTGTGTTTATATACGTTATTACTGTTCATTTTTTCACAGCGTCGGTGTGAAAGGTAAAATATAATACACCTTTACATAAAAGACTGTTCGTAATGTTTACCATACCGCTGAATCTTTATGACTAAGGTTGTAAAAAAGTACCATTTCGTACACAGAGCCACTAAAATTATCGTGATTTATAGCGAATAATATTCCAGTTGACGAGCGAACATTATGTGACATTGTAAGAAAAATATAGTGGCCACAAGAGTGAACCAGGTGACAGTACACATTCCTTAAAAAGTTACTGAGTAAAATTTTTAAGTTAAAAGAAATAGTTCATATTTTTTAGAAAATACCTTTAAAGTGGTGTTAATACAACTTATTTTCATATACAAATTAATGATTTGCTTATCATGCTCATATTTACGCATGTTAAAGTATTAAATTATACTATTTACTTTTTTCTATCAAGATAATTTAGCATCATTTTAGGTTTGCGTGTGTAATTTTGACAAATCAGGAAAATTTGCGAGTGTTTTATAGAATATTTTTGCGTGTTCATAAAATTCATTTTTTTAAAAGACTGTATAATTAGTACGAAGTAAAATAAGAAATATATAGGGTTAAGGCGCGGTCTGCCACAATTTTCATCAACATTTTTTATTTTTTATTAGTACTAGATGTTTTTTTTTATTTTAGACACGAAATATGACTAAATTTGGCTCTTATGAAATTTTTTATCACTCATAGTTTTCGCGTAATGGCTTATTAAAGTCATATTTTGCATGTTTCTGTTTTAACGACCACACGAAAACCAATTGATATACCAAACTGAAAAAAAAATCACAGTCGATAAATACATTACAGGCTACAATGACACGCTCATAAAAATAAAGAATAAAAATTATTTGTATTTTTAAAAAAATGCCAAACTGAAAATAAAAATAAAAAAAAATTTAATAATTTTTTTTAAAAATACAAATTACTTTTATTCTTTATTTCTAAGAGCATGGCATTGTAGCCTGTAATGTCTTCATCTACTGTGATTTTTTTGAGTTTGGTATATCAGTTGGTTTTCGTGTGGTCGTTAAAACGGAAACATGCAAAATATGACTTTAACAAGCCATTACGCGAAAACTATGAGAGATAAAAAAATTTCATAAAAGCCAAATTTAGTCACATTTTGTGTCTAAAATAAGAAAAAAAGCTGGTACAAATAAAATATAAAAAAATGGTGATGAAAATTTCGGTAGCCGCGCCCTTAAGGAGGTGGTAGTTGCACTGAATACTACAGATTATATAGCGTGTTCAAATTACGTCACGTCATCACAAGTAGCAGTTGATACACCAACTTATGAGAAGTTCAGAAGCTAATACAAGGGCAAGTACAGGGTGATCATTCATGCAATGTCTGCTATGGCGACTTATTCATTAAGGTCACTACGCATATACATAAATCCTTGAGGGGAAATAAACCGTCGACTTGTTTTGAATACAATACTTAAAAGTGAATCTCTACTTTATTTATAAACGGCTGGTTTAAACGATTTTTGTGAATAAAAAGGAGCTATAGAACTTGAACACGTCTTATGTCCGATTGGTTGCCTGTACTTCTTTATTCACCATCGAATACATGCATGGGTAATGAAATTGGCAAGTTAAACATTCTTGTATCTATGTAAGGGTAACCAGCAGCGATATTTGTTTTACAAAGTTTGCACAAGACGCGCACACACATATGCTATGTATGAGGATAATAAAAGATCTTCTGTACTAATGGATAGAGAAATCGAAAATTCACGTTCTTTTCTGCCAGCTGACTAGACTCCAAGTGACTATAGGCTAGTTCGACGTCTCCCGCTGGCCGATATTGTCGTGATTTGCCGCGGAGAATGCTTACACGGTAGAGAGGCCAATCTCTGTAAAGATATTAATACACGTAAATGACAACGCATAAAAATTCGTTGCTGATTGAATCGCAGATTATGTTCTGTTATGTATAGGTAAGTGAAGATTAGCCTGCTACCAAGTGATAACACGAATTTTGCATGTCTGCGCTAATGGATTTTACCTGTATGTAGGCCTAGCTATATGGCGCGATCAGAGAGTGGTACCACCTGGATGTCAGTAAGTCAGACTCTTGGTTATTCAACACATGTCTTGTCGCCTCTATGCACAAGTAATTCAAATTGTACTATCCCCGTCTGCAACTAGCTTAAGCGTGACATTAATGACCCTGTACAGCAGGCGCTTGTTTGGTAGATATTTTTTTTCTTCAAGAAATACTACTAAACGTGTGTTCGATATAGTTTTCTACAAAAAGAAAACACATTAAAAATATATGATTCAACAATCTTTTTTTCTAAATATCTTGCTTAGAAACCGGGTTTCGAGACACGTAAAACTGGCTAAAAAAAAAAGAGGGTTTCAGACTGCTGTCATGTAAAAAAAAAACACACAACCGGAATCGTATAAAAAAGAAAAGAAATACAACATCACGGGCTGGGCCTTGCTAACCTACAACCTCGGATTTAACTGTTTCTTCTCGATAACTTCTGTTCCAGTCGATGTACCAACATTTTTGTCACGACAAGGCATAGATACAATCTTAATCGATTTTCTGTAATTGCTGGACCACAATATATTCATTATTTTGCAACGGGAAACAGCTGAAAAGGTAAAATTGCTGTATTTACGGGAGCGACTACAGAGGCCACAAAATTAACAGAAACAATGTCATATGGATTCCAAAAAGCGAATGAAACAATAGACTATGCCTTGCCAGCGTGATAAAAGTAAATTTGTCTATTCCCTGATTTATAAGAAAAACCGTAAAACCGACGTGACATGGATCAATCGCCCTTAAGGGCTTGGGCCCGAGTTTCTCGGCTTACGAGAGAATTATTTTTTAAAATGCACACGAGAGTCAATATCGTAAAATTACTTCGTAACTTTATTGCAAATTAGTTTTACAATGCAATGTAATTTTTCGAGACAAACTGTATGACGAGTATAGCTGATTTATCAATAAAAAGCAAATTTCGTTAATTAACTAATTACCAACTATTTAGCAGTCTTCTGACTCGACAAAATTGGAGTATGCAGTTTAAATCAGTCATAACAAAGTTACAAAGCGATTTTACGATATCGGCTCCCGTTTATGCTGTAAAATGTTTGACATTAAATGCGCAGAAACTCGGGCCTATGCCCTTAATGTCACGTAGAAAAAGCGAACGAGCAAAACACTGCACGCCGTTCACACACCCCGCGCATATAAAGTCTATACTGTTGTTAACACACTTGCTACCCTAGATCATATTTCCGGTTTCCGGAACCTCAAACGCGGCAACTATTACTTGCTGTTGGGGCTCTTAAGGCGGGGTTTCAGTCGCCATATTGAATGTTATTATTTTTCGCTTTTCTTTTTTTCATTCTGAGGAGAAAAAATGTTAGATCGGCGACTATACTGCAAATTCTATTTACCTTGAGCTACGATACAAGCATGGCAATAGAGCAAGTAATATATAGTTACAGGTCATAATTTGTCGGGAAAATTATGATTATGTAAAATAAAATTTTTCACACATATTGCGGCGTACTTATATGTTATCAGCTAAACCGCAAGGTGTGTACTTTAGCGAAATGTAGCCTAAAAAATTTTTTAGGCATAATCGCATATTTAAAATTGTTCTTCTTCGAATTCCAAAAAAAGCGAAAAAAAGGAAATCAGTATAGCAACTGAAGCCAAGCCTTAAAGAAGGATGTCTATCGTCCGTCTTTGAATTCTTCAATTTTCGCTGTAAGTTCAATATAATGAGATTTATTACAATTTCTCGTCTGGCGTGGCACAGATGTTAACTTCTTAAGCGTCCCAAACGGCAGACTAGACAGGCATATCCCTCGAGGGAGCGAATTCTTAGATACTACCAACTTGAGGGGAACAAACTTACGAGCAACTTTCTGTGAAGTAGTCGGACCACCTCCAGGGGTGGACAGCTTTCTATGACCCAGGTCAGTTTGTAGCTGTCCTTGTACCTTAGATACTACCAACTTTACGTAAAGTAGTCAGACCTCCTCCAGGGGTGGACAGCTTTCTATGACCCAGGTCAGGTTGTAGCTGTCCTTGTACCTAAGATACTACCAACTTTACGTAAAGTAGTCGGACCTCCTCCAGGGGTGTACAGCTCTCTATGACCCAGGTCAGGTTGTAACTGTCCTTGTACTTTAGATACTACCAACTTTACGTAAAGTAGTCGGACCACCTCCAGGGGTGGACAGCTCTCTATGACTCAGGTCAGGTTGTAGCTGTCCTTGTACCTTAGATACTACCAACTTTACGTAAAGTAGTCAGACCTCCTCCAGGGGTGGACAGCTCTCTATGACCCAGGTCAGGTTGTAACTGTCCTTGTACTAAAGATACTACCAACTTTATGTAAAGTACTCGGACCTCCTCCAGGGGTGGACAGCTCTCTATGGCTCAGGTCAGTTTGTAGCTGTCCTTGTACTTTAGATACTACCAACTTTACGTAAAGTACTCGGACCTCCTCCAGGGGTGGACAGCTCTCTATGACTCAGGTCAGTTTGTAGCTGTCCTTGTACCTTAGATACTACCAACTTTAAGTAAAGTAGTCAGACCTCCTCCAGGAGTTGCCAGCTTTCTATGACCCAGGCCAGGTTGTAGCTGTCCTTGTACCTTAGATACTACCAACTTTATGTAAAGTAGTCGGACCTCCTCCAGGGGTGGACAGCTCTCTATGACCCAGGTCAGGTTGTAATTGTCCTTGAACTTTAGATACTACCAACTTTACATAAAGTACTCGGACCTCCTCCAGGGGTGGACAGCTATGACCCAGGTCAGGTTGTAACTGTCCTTGTACTTTAGATACTACCAACTTTACGTAAAGTACTCGGACCTCCTCCACGGGTGGACAGCTCTCTATGACCCAGGTCAGGTTGTAACTGTCCTTGTACTAAAGATACTACCAACTTTATGAAAAGTACTCGGACCTCCTCCAGGGGTGGCAGCTCTCTATGACTCAGGTCAGTTTGTAGCTGTCCTTGTACCTTAGATACTACCAACTTTACGTAAAGTAGTCTGACCTCCTCCAGGGGTGGACAGCTCTCTATGACCGAGGTCAGGTTGTAACTGTCCTTGTACTTTAGATACTACCAACTTTACGTAAAGTACTCGGTCATCCTCCAGGGGTGGACAGCTCTCTATGACCCAGGTCAGGTTGTAACTGTCATTGTACCTTAGATACTACCAACTTTACGTAAAGTACTCGGACCACCTCCAGGGGTGGACAGCTCTCTATGGCCCAGGTCAGGTTGTAACTGTCCTTGTACTAAAGATACTACCAACTTTATGTAAAGTACTCGGACCTAATCCAGGGGTGGCAGCTCTCTATGACTCAGGTCAGTTTGTAGCTGTCCTTGTACCTTAGATACTACCAACTTTACGTAAAGTAGTCTGACCTCCTCCAGGGGCGGACAGCTCTCTATGACCCAGGTCAGGTTGTAACTGTCCTTGTACTTTAGATACTACCTATTTTACGTAAAATACTCGGACCTCCTCCAGGGGTGGACAGCTCTCTATGACCCAGGTCAGGTTGTAGCTGTCCTTGTACCTTAGATACTACCAACTTTACGTAATGTAGTCGGACCTCCTCCAGGGGTGGACAACTCCCTATGACCCAGGTCAGGTTGTAACTGTCTTTGTACCTTAGATACTACCAACTTTATGTAAAGTACTCGGACCTCCTCCAGGGGTGGACAGCTCTCTATGACTCAGGTCAGGTTGTAGCTATCCTTGTATCTTTGATACTACTAACTTTACAGTAGCAAACTCACGTGCAACTTCCTGTAAAGTAGTCGGACCTCCTCCAGGGGTAGACAACTCTCTATGACCCCGGTCAATTTGTAGGTGTCCTTGTATCTTTGATACTACCAACTTTACGGGAACAAACTCAAGTGCAACTTCCTGTAAAGTAGTCGGACCTCCTCCAGCAATGGACAGCTCTCTATGACTGAGGTCAGGTTGTAGCTGTCCTTGTATCTTTGATACTACTAACTTTACGGGAGCAAACTCACGTGCAACTTCCTGTAAAGTAGTCGGACCTCCTCCAGGGGTGGACAACTCTCTATGAACCTGGTCAATTTGTAGCTGTCCTTGTATCTTTGATACTACCAACTTTACGGGAACAAACTCACGTGCAACTTCCTGTAAAGTAGTCGGACCTCCTCCAGCAATGGACAGCTCTCTATAACTGAGGTCAGGTTGTAGGTGTCCTTGTATCTTTGATACTACTAACTTTACGGGAGCAAACTCACGTGCAACTTCCTGTAAAGAAGTCGGACCTCCTCCAGGGGTGGACTACCCCGCTATGAACCTGGTCAATTTGTAGCTGTCCTTGTATCTTTGATACTACCAACTTTACGGGAACAAACTCACGTGCAACTTCCTGTAAAGTAATCGGACCTCCTCCAGGGGCGGGTAGCTCTCTATGACCCAGGTAAGGTTGTAGCTGTCCTTGTACCGACTGAACGGAGCGCTTCGGAACTCCGCTGGGCTGGGACGACCTGCAAACATCAGTTAAGGGTTTGTTTTCAGCACTTACTCATATTTTATCTTGATATTTCTCACATGGATTACGTGACAATTGGCAGTTCTTAGAACATTATATTAACTGTAAAACAATTAAAACAATTATAGATGTACAGCATATATGTAATGAAGGTTGATCATGTTGGTATTATAAATTATTTTCCCGTACGTCTTAGGAAACGTTTCTACAATTTTTTTTTCTAGAAAACATGCACTACCGATGCTAAGCATTTGTAATATTTACAAGCTGAGGTATGATAACTGTCTCATGCTATGTATTGATTAAAATCTAATAGTATTATGAAAGATGTTTTCAGTGTGTTTTACATTTGCGACGTAATTTGAGTTTGTAGGCTACTTAAATGATTCTTAGATATCATTTCCACAGTATGCACAGCGTACTTTTACAATATTATTTTTAAATTTTGTTATGAATTTTAAGGGGTATTGAAAGGTACAATGTCGAGCGGACGTATGGAATACTCAATAGTTAGTAAACTCTGAATTACTAACCTAATTTTGATGAGATTTTTTGCCGAGTATATATTTTATGAGCGGGCGTTATTATTTATATAGCACTATACGGTAGCATGCTTTACCTTGGAGTCAAAAATTAGAAACTGTTTTTAGAAAAAATAAGGGCTTGAATCCACAAAATCTAAAAAATTGGAAAACTGTAATTTTTATAATTTTAACATGGTAGTATCTATGCCTATTTAATAACCGAATTTAAAATATACACGCAATTTCATTTGAAAATAATATTAACACCTGTAAACCTCTTTTGCATAAATTTTATAATTCTTTAAATTATTTTCAAATCAAAACGCGAGTATTTTTGAAATTGTGTTGTTATGGAGGCCTAGATATTATCACATTAAAAATTATAAATATTACAGTTTTCCATTTTTGTAGATTTTGTGGTTTCAAGCCCTTATGTTTCTAAAAAACGGTTTTTAATTTTTACTCTAAAGTAATGAAAACTACAGCAAAGTGCTATATAAATGAACTGAAGCTGATAAAATATCTACTCGGCAAAAAAATCTCAAACTGTACTGTTGTGGACACGCCACTGCGATGATTGTCGTCCCAAAAATCTAAGAATGAGTCTGAGAATAACAATAAATACAAAAAATAAAGGAAAAAATAATAAACAACCAAAAATAAAATTCGAAATACAAAGTAATCTGTAAAACTCAGGGCATCACATTTGTTGTTGACCAATTCCTCATAGTATCTTTCATGTTCTGCTGTTTTGGTTCATGGATGTGTTGACTACAGCCAAACTAGTCTTGTTTCCTCTTTTTTTTTTTTTTTTTTTTTTTTTTTTTTTTTTTTTTTTTTTTTTTTTTTTTTTTTTTT
>PNEQ01047070.1:0-13679 GCA_003012365.1 Medauroidea extradentata | reverse complement strand
TTTTGATGAGTAGTTCAGATTTTATTGACGATTAAGTATTCCAGTCGTCCACGTGACATCGCACCTTTCCATATCCCTTAGTGTTCAATTTTTTGCCGGTTTACGTCTTTATTATACTACGTATTTGCATCCCTTGTGTAGAAGTTGACTGCTTCAGGGAGACGCCTGAGGCTATTGTACAAGGACGAGGTGGTTCACCATTACCTTTAGCGGTATGGGTATGATAGCACAACACAACACCCATTCAAGAACCCGGGAAGTAGCGTAAAATGTCTTCTCCCCGACCAGGACTCGAACCCAGGGCACAGCAGCCAGGAGCTCTCTAACCTATGAGCTACGCTTTAGGACTTTTAATTAAAACGTCAAGTGCTTAAAATAATACAACCTAACCTAACACAAAGTTCACTCACATTCTCTCACTTTGCATATGACAGACATTAAGGCGCCCCTCCTAGTACCTAAGGGCGATGCTGACTGGTTCATTTGGTGCGGTATCGCCTCTACCGCAAGACACTGAAATGGCGTGCAGTGGTATCGTAGATTACTAACCTGACTTACAATTACAGTGGAGACCGCATGTTTTTTTGGTGAAAGTTTAAAGTAAAGTCCAATAAACATTTCTACCGTAGCTTCACACGGATCCCGTAGGTAGTTGTTTAGATATAATATATTGTAAAATCCTAATTGTTTTATGTAATGTATGCTTACACGTATGTTTCAAGGTGTACTGGTTTCACGTTTATGTTGATAAATTAAGGCGAGCAGTTGAGACCTTAATACAGCGAGGTTACTCATTTGAGACGTGACCTGTGGATCAGAAAGACAGAAGAAAGTTGATAAGGCAACCACAGTCTGTAGTCAGGAACTAATTCACAATCCTCTTTGAGTTGTTTGAAGAATCAAAGAAAACTGGGATTGATGGATAGAGAATGATACCCGTGTGTTTTATCAAGATTTTAGTAAAGTCGACAGCGTGGCCATTAGAGACGATTAAACACAACGTAAAGCAACGACCGTTGACTTCCTAAGGTGGTATGGTACTCTACACAATCTCACGCTAAAATCATCATCTTAAATCTGTAGGTTTTTCGACGCCAATTTGCGAACATAAACATCAACAACCTTATAGAATAGGTTTTACTCACTTCCTGAGCAAAGATTTTCCTAGCGTGACGTTCTTAAGAACAATCTATGACGCCGAGCACTCGTACATTTAACCGCGGCACGCGAGATAACGCTTAACCAATGCATCATTCAGGGTAAATTTTTGCTAATAATTTGACTTATATCATTATGAACGGTTGTCTTGTAATTTTTTTTCATAGTGACCTTCAAAAACAGTGTACATTGTGTTCTTGTCGTTTATATATCGGCAACACACTCTTATTGAATCATGCAATCATTCGCTTAGACCGATTTCGGAAAACCATATAAACCAGAAATCAGAATGTCCAGAGAAGGAGTTCGAACCCGGGTCCTTCCAAGTGTGTGTCCTACGAATGGACTTGAACACGTGCCCTACCAAATTTAAGTCCAGTGTTTTTTTTTTTATTTTTTTTAATTTTTAGTGTCACATTGCCCGTTGCATGTCTACTTATAAAAATTCTCAGTACTTTAGCGCAAGCAAAATTGAAGTTGATTACCAATTATTTGAAGTTGTTGATTTTTAATACGTGCTCGAGCTAACAAAATAGTTTGTTACGTAAGGTAGTCACGAAACGCGGTTTGTTACCCAATGAATAACGAACTTTAACGGAAAAAAACTATCTACGACTGACATAGGCCTAATTATCTTTTTAATTCTATTTTCGCTTGAACCGTCTACAGATACCAAACTATAAAAGTTATCTTTTCTGAAACAAAATACATATTAACGGGTAATAAGTGTTTTACAATAACTGTTTGAAAAGTACTTAGTTTTCTCTTTGTGATTTATTTTACTCTACACTAACAGCGAGTTGAAATTGGCAATAAATAACTTAAAATAAAAATAATGTTTTTTTTTTTTTAATATCTGCATATTACTGCTCCCCTTTATGGTAAATGACTCCCTACAAATTAAAAAAAAAAACCTAAACTTTTTTTAACGCATCATGATACCCACAAAAAAAAAGAAGATGGATGACATAAACAAATCTCTAGAAAAGCTGTCGTGCGTAAATTAATTGTGAGCGCAGCCTGACATGCTATTTATTTAGGGAAGATAAAACGGCGCCGAAATGTGTGTGTGGTTGACGAGTTTGAGGTGCGACATGTCAGTAGGTCATCCATCTTCCTGACAACTTCCCCGTCTTTTGGACGCACGTGTCTGAAAGGTTCAACAATCATGACGTGCTTCGTGATGTGATATAGTGAGTGTTACGTCATTTACGGATCGAATTGATGTTTTGTTTTGCCTTAACTCGTACGTAGAGACGAGCGAAATTCGCGTTATCAATTGGTAGCAGACAAAACTTAACTTTCCATTACATAGCATAGCATGATCTGCGATTCAATTGGCGTCGAACTTTTATGTGTTGTCATTTAAGTATGTTACGTCTTTACAGAGATTGGCCTCTCTACCCGTGTAAGAACTCTCCGCGGCAAAAGTCACGACATTATCGGTCAGCAGGAGACGTCGAACGATCTTATAGTCACTTGCAGTCTAGTCAGCTGTCAGAAAATAAAGCGAATTTGGCATGTCTCTACTCATACGTAGGCGTGTATTAATTTCGCGGATTCATATAGCAGAGGTCTAGATTTCTCAAACCGATAGATGTGCACAGAGAAAAAGGTTTACTGCGTTGAACCATATACTGGATAAGCACACCTCGCGAATTCCAGGTTAAACTGGAGAAGAAAATGCTAGTGGTAAAATGTTGTACGATAACTAGGGCCACGATTTTGTCGCGAAAAGATTTTTGCCCCACTTTGTTTCAGTGTCTCTCGTGCACATCGGCAGTCATATTTCAAGGTTATTGGCAGCGTGCCTTTGTTCAGACACGTTTCTCATTTGACTACACCAATCAGAATAAGATTATTGTGAGTCTGTACGTCTATAATTTGGCAAGGCAAGTGAGAGTAAAATCATCCAACCACAGATGATGTAGCATAGCTGCAGGTGTGCACATGATGCAACGAAAACAAATGTTGCAAAAATCTTTTCGCCATAAAATCGCGGCTCTAACGATAACACTTTCCATCCACAATGTGGCAACACAGCACTGATGTTAGTCTCCTCTCGTGATACACAGATATATTACTTATTTTGCTATGACTGTTCTTACTTGCATATTATGGGTGTATGTTCAAATCCCGAGCAGTCCAAACATAATTCTACCTTCACTTGACGTAACATACATAAAATAATACCTGGAAGTTCAGTGCAAGAGGGGACTACGCTTAAAACAAATAGTTTGTAAATTTGTCACACGTGCGTATAGGAGCGCTAAGATAGTAGGTATGGTAGAATTGTTTCCCAGACATCAATGGTAGCACTCCTAAACCTTTTATAAAACAGTAAAATTTATACTGAAGTTACCAGACTTGTATTGTAACAAGTGTAAAATTGTGCGTATTTACAAGGTGGAAGTATGGTAACTGTCCCATACTGCGTCTGGGATAATAACTTCCTAAACATTTTAGGAAGTTTTTTTACAGTGTATCTCCGTGTCATGTGGCCACATTCTGCATGTAAAACGTAGTCGTATAATATTTTTCCTCCTACATTTTCGTCTCCATTTCAGCCGAGGATTCGCTAGGTAATGTTTTTATACCTTTGTTTCCAGACGTCCTCTGCACGCTTGCATATGGCAAAACAAATATGTACCTACGTTAACAAAAATACTGCTCGCTAAAAAAATATATGAACCACTTCAAAACTAATTCTGTTGTTCTAAAGAAATATGGGTTTAACAGGGCTAAGCCCTCCTGTTGAGGGAACAAAATCAACCAGACAACTATGTAATCGTTTGATTCGACATATACACGGTTGTTTCGCCATAAACAAACATGTAAACGGTTTACTGTACTAAACATTTTTCTCTGTGCGTTCATTAATAGGCTCACGAACTTTCCAGGGAAAGAATTTTGCTCCAGTTTTATTTTAGTGCTTGACATGTGTATCTGCATCTCATAGTCACACTGTATAAATATCCTAAATTATATTGGCAGTTTTTTTACCCGTACACTGTACAGAACACTTAAAATTATTAATTCTTGTAAACAGAGAAAATGAACAACAGTGTTATGATTCAAGTGTTGTGACGTCTGCATATATTTCACCGTTTCTTAAAAATAACTGGGAAAGCTGCTATTGATTCATGGTTAACAATATTATCATGCATACTTTCCCAACACTCATATACGTCTGTGTGCTTAAAATTACAAATTATTTCTTATAGTGCAGTGAAAGAATGTTTAAACAGTCATCACGTTTTGGGGTTTTAAAAGCAAATGACACACATTCGGCGTTACGGTGACAGTATTGTGACTGGCACAGCCAAATAAGAGACGTCACTTCACGAAGACACATTGCCAATAACCATGAAGCACAGCTATATATGTGCAGTGCATATGTGACGCAAAACTCTGTTCGCGAAACGTTAATGGCCGTAGCAATTATCAATTACCTTTTCTTTTCTAATACTGCAAGCAGGAAGCACGCGAATGATCTACGAATTATTTTATGCTTTATTATGGTTTTACAGTACTCAAAGGCGCCTCAATACGTTTAGGTGCCTAGTGCCGTGGGGGAATTAAAATTAACTGCCCTCCCCCACAAAGGTTATGCAAATAATTCTAAACATTTGCTGTTGTGCATTATTTATCTTAAGAATGTCGTTGCATGAAATACATAAATCTCCAAAAGGGCGAAATTTATTAAGTAAATATTTTTATTTAAAGCAAAAAAAAATATTCTCTGAGTTTCGTCCCTTCCAGATTGCCGCCCTTGGCAATTGCCCAGTCGGCCCAGTTTTAACGCGGGGCCTGATGACAGCCGTTGTCCAATTACTGAAGTGACAATAACATATAGGTTTTGACGTCCAACCTTGCCTAGAATACGTCAGCGGAATTTACGTACTTCAACTGAAATGCAGTTTGTTGAAATACAATTATGTGCAATTCAGGCACTCGAAAGAACTTTGCTAAATTTACATTTCCAGCCAATTCGTATCTTTCCGCGCGTAACGGCTAATGACGGGAAATGTCTAACCTCTCTGGACACGTCACTTAATGCTTGGACGTTTAAGATAATTTGTGCAGTCGGTAGGTTTTGAAAAAAAATTATTAGTTGTATAAAAAACATGTCAAATTTTGCTGATTTTATTTAAGAATTTTTGAATTTGAGTAGGAAAATAAACGGTACTATATAAGACAATTCACTACCAACCTTTCAAGCACTAAGGAACTATAGGAAGTATTCAATTATATGCAGTAACGCTCGTGATTTTTTTCAAAATGTTACATCTTTAGTGCTCACTTTATTCTGATCGACCTATAGGTGCTTACACAAACGTCAAACTACACGAATCCGTAATAATTGCATCACTAACTGGGGCGGGTTTTCAGGTTGCGAAAGTACGCCACACAACGAAATGACATGAAACCACTACAAAGAAAAACTGGCAAAATATCCACGGGACACAGATAATTACCTCTAAATATCCTCATTAAATATCCTGCACATTATTGGTTGCAAAATGATTCCAGGGGCTTCACCGAGTGAAGCTAATTATTGTCAATTGCTGCCGAATTGTGATAATCAAATTAATTACACGGTTAGTGATATCGTGTCGGGTGTGCACGTATCAAACTCAGCGTTGCTTGCAAATAAGTTAAAAGTTCAAATATTATGGATACATTTTTTGTACGCTTTTGCAGCGCTCATAATTCGCGTGACAGCTGAGATTACGAGAAGCCGTTGGTTCGTATATCTGTTAAACCGTGAATGTAATTTTTTAAAACATTTTTTGTTACATTTTGCTAGCATTTTGGCTGGAAATAATACAGTGTTTTTTATATTTAAAAATATACGTTTTCCGTAATTGATGCAAACATTTAGCCTACTGCTTACTTACAGTTATTTACATGAATAAATACAACATTTATGCATATCAGTTACTATGACATTCCTACAACAGGAATTTTTGTGGTGCAAACCAGTACAACAGTTCACAAGAGATGATTGTTAGAGATGATGGTTTATCGCGGGAAAAGTTGACTGTTTGATGGATTTCAATACACGCCCAGCTTACCAGAAGATTACTGGCTTTAGCTTGTACGTGGAGCTGTTGCTCTATTTGACTGAGCCAATAAGAATCCCGATATTGTAATATTGTATGTCTGGTATTGGTCTGCAGACAGCTCTTTGTGTCAGTGTTTTCAAGGCTATCTTGGCACAAAACATTTTCGCGATAAACCATCATCTCTAATGATTGTAAAATGAAACTATTAATCAATTAACTAAACCACGGAGTAGTTTAACCAACAAACATAATTAAACTTGGTTATGTTCTTACTTGATCAATTTGTTTCAATTCGTCGTATTTTCATATCTTGAAACAGTGCGTAAACGTAATTTTGGCGTTGATATATGTGTGTATATATGTTTGTGTATGTATGTATATATATATATATATATATATATATATATATATATATATATATAACACGATCATTACTTAAAATAGCACTGTGCAATAAGAATAAGCTAACCGGACAAACTAACCAATATCGACAAATATTTTCTCAGCGGTAATAACTGAGCCAGCAATAAAAGGAATTTATTTTTTATAAATCTGCTAGCTTGCAACATTGGTGTAGTCAGTCAAGATTCAAAATTACTACAAAAATTAATGTATCGAGTATGCCATTTAAAAATTACAGAGATGTGTTCACCAGTAATTGCATAACATTCTGTCATACTTTCTTTGTGTACCGAATATTGTACAAAAATATTTTGTGTTGGGTGGTTCCTTACAACAGGCCTTGGCTGATTCCTCCCCCTTCCCTCCCCCCGTCTACTTCTACCAAGGCCATGCGCTGTTAGAGGGCAAGTAAAACAAAAAATAAACAAATAAAATAATAACGACAAAACATACAGACAGACGTGCGATCTCATGCGCTTGCCTTTCCTAGAGGAAAACAGGCTAAAATTCGACGATGATTAGCTTGCGGAAAAAAAATCTGGCTTTACAACAAAGACAAGCATGAGGAGTTGGTAGTGATATTGTTGATATATTCTTAGAAAATATATTTGATATTATTGTTTCAACATAAACTTTGATTGAAAAAACTATTTCTCAACTATTTTATGGCAAATAGTTCTTTTTTCTATTGTTACAACACAACTTGGATAAAAACCACCGAGCTATTTGTAGTGTTTTATTACAAACATTTTTACTGCAACGAGAAAAACGTTGCAGCAAATAAAGGGTTTTTAAGCGAATGCCAGCGCATAAATATAAATGTAACTATATATATATATATTTTATTCTTTTGATAGATAACTAGAGACGGGAAAATTTCGCGTGTTCACTGACATGTAGGCTAGCTTCCAAGAACATGTGTGTATTCACGCAGACATCTGCTCACTGACTGCTCGATGGCGCAGTGATATGAGCCTGTATTTATTTGCCTCTGTACTATTGGCTAAGCGACTTCCAGGAAGTGTCAAATATGTCACGGGCCAATTGCGAAAGTGGCACGAACTTACAGTTGCTGTAATTCCAGCTTGCGACCAAAAGAAAACGCGAATTTTTCTGGTCTCTAAAGATAACTCAGGAAGTTAGTCTTGCTCAAAAGAATTTGATAACTAATATTTACCAGTAATGCTTTGGGTTTGTTTTTATTCCCGATCCTCAAAGAAATCATTGGTATAGGCCTGCTAATAATATTAATGCACTTAAATTGCATGTATCTGAATGTAATATGTATATTATTATACTTACGAGCTTTTTTAAGCAGTATAGCTTTGTGTGTATGGAAAAATTAAAACTACTGTAAATCCTATTTTTTATTGTAACGATTATTTTTAAACTTGTGGAGAAGCTTCTGAATACTGTTATACCAAATAAAATATGTTACATTGGATCACGAAGCCGGATAAGTTTCGTCAGTTCTTCTTATATTTTGTGCCGTACTCACATTCATTTGTGTATCTTGCATTTGTATTTTCACTGTGGTTCTTATATTTTGGTCACCATTTTTATTGCACCTTGTTTTGCTCTTTATTTCATTGTTCTTAATTTTTTCTTCTGTTATCTTTCGTGATACGATGACTTTAATCCATTCCGGAATTATTTTGCGTTTCTTCTGTTCTATTCTTTTGATTTTCTTGTCGTCTTTCTGAATTGTACTATATTCCTTTCCGGAACTGTATGTATGTTGCACGATTTTTAACAATTAAAGTACTACATTTACTGTTTTTTTTATTGTGTCGTTTTCTTGAACTCGGAAACATTTTCTCGCAGTGGCATACATCAACAAAAACTGTTAATTTTGTAGTACTAACTAATTTTAGTTACAATTTAAAATTTACAAAATATTTCCTTCTTCACACAGTAATGCCAACGATTTTTGATGGACATAATTCATCATCAGCTTGTTTCAATGTCTTACGTGGACATATGAAGCTATGCTTCATGGTTATTGGCAGAGTATATTATTGCCCCGGCGTGGCTCACTTGACTGTTCCAACAGGAACAAGGTTACCACGACACCACACGTCTGTGATCATCGGGTATAATTCCGAGACGCTGAGAATTTAAAACAGCCAATCAGAGACCATGAAGCATGGCTGCATATAAGAACACAGGTAGAGCCAGTGATTTTCGGAGAAAAGGGTTCTGCAACAACTTGTTTCAGTGCCTTACGCGCACGCCTGAAACTCTGGTTCGCGGTTATTGGCAGAATATAATAGGGCAAAAGCGTGGCTCATTTGACTAAATCAACCAGAAGAATGTTACCGCGACAGAACACGTCTGTGATTTGCGGGTAGGACCCCGAGACGCCGAGAGTTAAAAACTTCAAACCACAGACCATGAAGCAGAGAAACAGGTGTTCACATAAGGCATTGAAACAAAATGTTGCAGAATTCTTTTCACCAAAAATCACTGGCTCTGAACATAAGGCACCAAAATTCGTGGGCTCTAGAAATGTCCTATTCTCCACCCTGTGATCAATCAGTAGAGACCGGAAAAATTCACGGGTTCTTCAAGAACTGAAGCAAACACAGCTGCTCATTGGATATCCTCAGTAGGTCTGCATTTAACTACTTCTATGTTATTGGCTCGGCGCCTTGTAAGAGGTGTCAAATAAGACAAGAGCCAATTGCGAAAGTTACATGATCTTACAATTGCTTGAAGTCTAGCTTGTGCCTAAACGGAAACGCGAATTTTTCAGGTCGCTATTAATCAGGCGCAGAGCCCTGACTTTGTTTACTTCTGTTCATTCATATATTCTGAGGTGAAACTTTTGCTCGGGCAGGAAGAGCAAAGTTCTAATTTTAAGCCTGCGTATCTACAAAGCTTCATTATGTACACCATCACTCTTTGGAGCTAGTTAATTTATTTCGCATTTCACTCCTGAACCACACGAAACATTTTATATTTGAAGTTCATTCGTTTATGGAAAAATTTTCATATAATGTTATTACTTTCTCAAGATATTAGGGATATTTCCCTAAAGCACTGACGTGCAGTTTAGCATAGTGTCAAAACATTGCATTTATGCATTCAACTTTCATACGTGTTATACTATAATTCACTTAACCACACTGGGTTCAGATTTGCATACATTAGCTGACAATAAATAAATAAAAACTTTTTTCCCAGCCAGTCAAGACTGCTAATTACAGAGATTTAATGAATGTGTACCATTATTTGAAATCCATACTCATTATTTTAGGCAGATATTTAATATGTATTGGACAAATTACTATGAAAATAATGAGCCTACCAGAAACCAAGTAACATAAAAAACCTTATAATAATGATTTGTGGAGATTGAAAAAATGATTATGGTTTTAACAGAAACACGTCATAAAGCCGACATTTATACATTTTTTTCCAAGGAAACGTTATATTTGAAAGTAGAGGGTTGCTATATAATTTTTAGATACACTGATCAGTAGTGACAATAATTCTGCAACAGTTTGTTTCAATGACTTACGTGCACATCTGCAGCTTTATGCTTCGTGGTTATTAGTTGTGTGTATGTGCAGCGGCGTCGCTGACTTGACTGTGCCAATCAGAACAAGAGCAAGGTTACTGGATCATCACATATCTGTGATTTGCGAGTAAAACCCCGAGATCCCGAGAGTTAAGGGTGCGGCACACAGCAATTTGCAGCACCGTGTTTTATTTTACATTCATACCAGATAATTTCTTTCTTATTTTAGACACAAAACGTGACTAAATTTGGATCTTACGAAAAATTTTTATCTCTCATAGTTTTCGCGTAATGGCTCGCCAAAATTTGCGTGTTACCGCTTTAACGACTGCACTAAACAAACTGACATACCAAACTGAAAAAAATTTCACAGTGAATAAAAACATCACAGGCTACAATGTAACGTAAATAAAACCAAGCAGTAGTTTTTTTGTACTTAAATTAAATTGCTGAAATTTAAAATAAAAATGTTAAAAATTCCATAATAAAAAAATACAAAAATATATAATTTTGTGGTTTACCGTATCTGAATTTGTAGTCTACAACATCGTTATTCACTATGATTTTATTTCAGTTTGGTAAGTGAGTTTGTTTTCGAGTGTCTTTAAAACGGGAACAGGGAAATTTTGGCTTTAACGAGCCATTACGCAAAAACTATGCGAGATAAAAAATTTTTATGCGAGAAAAATTTAGTCACATTTTACGTCTAAAACCAGAAAAAAAAGCGGTACAAATATAAAAATGAAAACATGGTGATCAAAATTGCTGTAGACCGCGCCCTTGAAAACATTCAATCATTGACCCCGTAGCACAGCTGCAGGTGTGTACATAAGACATTGACACAAGCTGTTGCAAAATTCTTGTCGCCAGAAATCTGTAACTCCACTTATCCTTACTGCTGAAAATTAAAATAAGTCCCTTTGTCTCCTACAATCTGCCTAACTGTATAGCCAAGATGTTGATAGTAACCGTAATAACTGAAGAGAAACTGACAAAAGTATATCAAGACCATTCTCTAAATTTATACACTAAAATAACATTTAGACGTTCATAAATCAGTCTTTAACTCTCATAACTCCACTTTTTATAAAATTCATGATTCAGACTTTTGTACATGAACTGTCAAAATAATCAGTCAAAACTTAATTTTTCAGCCAGCCAACACAACCAAGTATATATGATTTTCTGTACATTTACCACTATTTTATTTGTCCACAGAAACTTTTGCATAATTATTTGATACATCACTGTGCTTATTTAAAAAGTGTATAATAAATATCCCTACATATATCTTATTAAAATGAAATATATTTTCATTGAAATTTGTGATTATTAAAGTAGTTTTTTTTTTTTTTTTTGCAATTTTAGAACAATATTAGCTTGTGTGGAACGCCAGAGAATAATAAAACTTATTTACATTCGACTTTCATTAATTTTTTCCAAGAACGCGTTGTGTTTGGACGTAGAGGATTGCCTGTATAATATCGGCCCTACTCATGCGACGTGCATGTACTGTATGAAGTATCACAGTTTGCAGAGAGACACAGAGAGAGAGAGAGAGAGAGAGAGAGAGAGAGAGAGAGAGAGAGAGAGTAGGGCTCACCTGACAGTTCCATGTACTTCTTGGCTCGGCCGAGGATGTTCTCACCGACACAGCTGTAGTTGCCGAAGTCGGAGGCCTGCACGTTGCGAATTGTGAGAGTGTGTTTGTTGCCTCGGCTGCCCATTGATCTTCTCTCGTTCGGGTCCAGCGGGAGGCTGTCCTGGTACCACATCACCTGGCACACACAGCAGAATAAACATATATATATATATATATATATATATATATATATATATATATATATATATATATATATATATATACACACACACACATAAGAGGACGGGCGTACATAGGGCTTCATTTCAGAAGAGAGAAGGAAGGATACAACACCCAACCAAGCAATTCAAGAAAAATCAAAATATCCTAATCAATTATAAGAACACCCAAGTAAACCTGCATTTTACATTAATTGACAATACAATTAAAGAATTTATTAAAAATTTAATACATCTAGCTACACACTTTCCAAATACAGAAAAACAGAGATTTGTTGTGGCAACAAATATGGGAATTACCAGTAGTGGTAAAATTTTCTGCAGTTCTTGCAAAATTTTACTGAGGGGCAGCAAACAATTTTTGTAATCTCCACAAAAAAAATTCGCTCAGTCCGTATTGACAAAATGTGTAGTGATGACCCATAGCCATCCTTAGTAGAAGGCCACGTCCTTAGATCTGGCAACCCTGCTAAGAAAGGGTCATTTTTAACACTTATTTTATCTCGCCAACGGCAATGGCTTCTCCTGATTCGCCGGTATGTAGGGCACAATAACGAATCAGGTATAGCCAATGCCTATGGAGCTATAAAATAAGTGTTAAAATGACCCTTGTGTGCAGGGTTGCCAGATCTAAGGCCGCGGCCTTCTACTAAAGATGGCTATGTGTGACCACAAAGACTTTTTACACCGCAAATTGTAGTTGATAGTTATTTGATACCTATTTCTGGTGGGGATGTGTCACCCTTATTACCTCTGGGTATGTCCCTCAAGGAGGGTACACGAGGACCAGTTGCAGCCTTATTACTGGGCGAACTTAGACATATGTTTACACCAGAAGAATGAAATATAAAGAGACCGTAGAACGGAGAATTGGCGGAATGAAAGAACCCCGAGATGCCCCACTGACCACAGACATCGTCTGGCATGAATCCTTTATGCGAAAATGCGGGCCAGATCGCACTGGTGGTCTGCCGACTTATCAGACAAGGCCCCTGACAGCATGAAACACACAATTTTAGTTACTATATATGTAAAGCGAATGGGCAAATATTTATTCGGAAGCATTAGTAATAAGTAAAGGCTCGGCATCAGTCGCCATAATGAATTATTTTATTTTTCGCTCTTATGAAACTCTGAGAAGAAAATTGTTAAATTTGCTACTATAATATTGTCACGAAGCGTTTTTTTTGTTTTGTCCTTTTTGTTTTCATTTCCTTTTTTTTTGTTAGGATCCGTGTGTTAACTTTAGCTTTTTTTCTTAAGTAATAGGGACTTTGAGGGCTGTTGATAACTTGAAGGAGTGTAGTAGATGATCCGAGCATCTAAATTTAGATATGGCTCAGTGCCGCGCAGTATTTTTTCGTTCCCGTCACGTTAGTTTCCAGTGAAGGCGGGTTAGCAAACATGTGTTCGCTTCACGGTAATTCGCTCATAACAACAGCTGTAGAAATGCGCAGTCAGTAAACATGTGTTGCGCGCTGCGAATGTGTTTCTCCCCGGGTTAGAGCACATAGGAACGTCTGAAATGTGCTGTGTTCGTAGGGCAATGCTCGTTTAGCATGACGTGATCCGGCCAGCTGCTTGTTTCCAAGGCCAGTAGACACCTTCCTCACCCCCCCCCTTTCTTGTTCGCCTTCTTCCTACCTTCTCCTTCCCCTCCCCTCTCTTGTTTGTCATGTCGCTTCGTCACGATTGTCAGTAGTACC
>PNEQ01047065.1:10651-25987 GCA_003012365.1 Medauroidea extradentata | reverse complement strand
TATATGGTACAAACATAAAAATAAAAATATGACGTTGAATATTGATGTGTACCCCCCCCCCCCCCCCACCCTCGGCCAGTAAGACCTCGTTATTAAAGGACCGTAAAATCCTCTGTGACTATGTGTGGTGTTTAACAACACGGGACGTACGGTGCAGTGACATGAGTGAAGTGAGTGACGAGATTTTGGTCAGCGCTTAACATCGAGGTCTTTAGCGCTAGTGGGGTGACAAGATGTGAGTATGGAGCGGCACCGGAATTAATGGGCGAGGGAAACTCGAGATCCCCGAGAAAACTCGCCGACCAGCGGCATAGTCCGACACTATTCCCACATGCGAAAATCCAGGGACCGACCCTTCCGGGAATCAAACCCGGATTGCCTTGGTGGGAGGCGAGAGGTCTGAGCCCTCAGCCCCTTGTAGTAGAGCGTGGATATGGACATACGTTTTTATAATGAAGCGTCAATCTCTTTCCCGCAGGTGTGTGGTTTGCTGGCAGTGTGTTCGTCAGTCAGTATTACAGCTTATTTGAATATGCATCAGATTGCATCCGCGACCTTGACGGTGACATGCATCGCAGCAGCAGGTCGTGAGATATCACCTGCAGTCAAACTACTGGTGGTGCAAGCTGCGTTTCCACATCGTATCCCAGCTTGCAACAGTAGCGTGTTGTAAGATGTGCTCGCCCTCCTTATCTTACAGTGCCTCAAATGCTGATTACAAAACAATAGAATTTGAATCCTCGAGTGTTAGACGAACTTCTTGTAGGCGCTATAGAAACACTTGCTTCGGTTTAATTTTTGTTTTATTTTGAGTGGATTTTACGTCTCGTTGGCAGCGAGGTCATAAGAGACGTCGACAAAAACTTTACACAAATATATGAACAGAGAGAGAGAGGAATCGGCCATGGCCTATGTTAAAGAACCATTCCTGCGTGGAACGATTTCGGGAAACAACATGTGGATATCGTACATAGGTCTACTATGGGAATTTTTTTTTTTTTTGGTGTTTAAGCTGCACTGTTTTATTATAGATATATATTTTAATAATATTTTTTATAGGACAAATCGCGGAGGGAAAAAAGTCAAAACATTTAATGTGGATTTTGGCTATATTAATTTACGAATTTTTCTGCGAGTCTTAGTGTAAAAAAACACTTTTTTGTGATTTGTCTGAATCCCACAGGGAACATCCGGGTCAGGCCCGCGCAATCTTAACAATACAATATAACACTGCCTAGCATTTATTTCTGAAATGTGATACCAAGAAACTAATTACGTTCTTAGTAGCTTATACTTTTAAATTCTAGTGGTAGAAGCAGAATATTCCTGTCAGATCATTTGACTTTGTTTTTAATGGATATTCGCTTGAAACCGTTCAAAATAGTGCTTCAGACGATCAGAATGTTCCAATGAGACTTTCTGGATTTTAAAAATGTTGATCCCGTTTTATTTTTGAAAGTTAAAAGGGGTAAGTAATTAAAAAACTCAGATTCAAACACATGACATTATAACTAATGTAAAATAATTAAAATTTCGAGAATTAAAATCCGTATTTTATATTTATTTGCTTCATAAACGTAACGTAAATTAATACTTGCAAACACAATATTTTAAAACACTTATTGTCATGTCGCCTTCCATCAAATTCACCGTCAAGTCAAACTGAAAAAACTCGGTTACAAATGGGGGACCATCGGTGGCCGAATGGTCAGACCATTCGCCTCCCACCAAGGCGATCCGGGCTCGATTCCCGGCGGGGTTGGTCCCCAGATTCACACGTGGAAATCGTCCCGGACGATGCCACCGGCCGGCGGGCCCTCTCGGGGATCCCCCGCCCCCCTTATTCTGGCGCGCTCCACTCTCACATCATGTCACCCCTCAGCAGCAACGTTAAAGACCTGGATGTTGAGCGCTGACCAAACTCACTCGCTCGGTTACAAACAGTGCACCGCGCCTTGAAAAAGTTATTTTTTTAAAAGGTGACGAGCACAAATATTTTTCATCTCGCCAGTATTAACCATTAGTTGGCGAAATGAGCCAGGAACACGTTAATCGGGTGGAAACCAGGTGTTGACGTATTTCTTACTAGTAAATAATGACCGTTTTGTTGGAACCGAGGTCCAACTTGTTTACAGTAAAAAATATTTTCACGAGGTGAACATATCCGAGATCAGACTGATGGCAGGGCACCATTTGGCGTCTGCGAACACTGAAGGATGACAAGAAATGAAGCTAAACGATGTGGCGACGGAATATTAAGGGCGGGGAAAACGGGAGTACCACGAGAAAACTCGCTGACCATCGACAATGTTTCCCACATGCGAAAATCTGTAACATCCCCGCCAAGAATCTAACCAGGATCGCATTGGTGGGAGGCGAGCGGTCTGACCACTACACCGCCGCGGCTTCCTCTGCCAATTTGGGGCTCTTGGAGGAACTGAGGTTAAGGACCAGATTCCCTACACTCGAATGAGGAAAACGAATCTTAACTAAGATAAATAACAAAGTTTGTGTTCTGGTGCCATACAACCACTTAAAAAAATGTTACGTACCAAAATAACAGGTGTACAGTTATTAAACACAATATTGGTAACTTTCATCTTATAAAATACTGGCAATATTAGTTAACTAAATCGCAATGTTGATGACAGCATAAGAAAGTGACAAAGTATGTTTAAATGAGTGCTCCTGTATTAGCAGGTACTTAGGTACTTCTTCGGGTGTTTTCAGCAAACAAATGACTGGGGTAAAATGTTCTCAGCTTGTAACATGAGTTGCAACTCTGTGTGTTCTTGTACACTCGTTGCTGAGGACCGGGTCGAAGACCACGCCAAGGAGGAATAGCGCAGGGCGAGGGAGGAGTGGGAGAAAGAAAATGAAGCCGGAGGTAAACAAAAACCTGATGGCAATCGGAGGAGGAGCCTCACTGACCATCTTCACAACTCGTTCCTTGCACGCAGTCGTGGGTGGCCTTGGTCGCTGACCTCTTCGAAGGCGTAATGTTTGTGTGAGTAAAATGATTAACCGTGCGGGGAGGGAGGAGGGAGAACCACCTGCCGGTGACGTCATTGCTTTAAAAGCTAGGTATCTACTGGGCCTCCACCAGGGCATTGTGCTCACACACAGTGCCATGGTTAAAGTCACCCCCCCCCCCCCAAAAAAAAATACAAAGGAAATTAAATTAAAATAAAGAAATCAAATTACAGTTCCCGTTCTCCTGTCCTACCCTTTACCATCACAATTCTACTAATAAACCTGGACCTTCCTGCCTTTTCCAGTGCCATTTAATTTTTTACGCTGAGTGGTTACACTCCTATTCTGTCGAGAGGGTTTTTACGGTAGTATGCCGGTTTTTCCCTCTCTCGTCTTTGATTAAGGCAGGGGCGTCATTTCATGTTTTTCTAGGGCGACAGTGACCTTTGCATCTTCTTTTATTAATTAGTCTTGTATAAGTTAGAAACTTTTATAATAAAACTTCAGTTTTTTGTGCTTAAGTCAGCATTATTTAAATAACAAAATACAAAAAATATATTTTCCCCCTTAAATTCTAAATTTAGGGGGGGGACATTTGTTTCCCCCTGCAACTCCCTTAAATGACGCCCCCGGATTATGGCTTAGTTATAGGTACACTTAGGGAGGTAGTCACGGCCCTAATTGTGGCCATGACTGCCCAATCCCTTTCTTGCGCGATGCATGCCCCCGTGCATGAAATCCCTCCCTTGTAGGTGTATGGGGCTCAGCCCTGAGAAGCACTTAGGTCCCGTTCCTCCCCCGGACCTCCACCATGACACAGTAGTTTAGGGTAGGTTAGGAAAAAATTGCTTTAAAATCAGCCGTCAATAAATGCTATATGTGTACCTTGAGAGGGGAGAATGTGGAAAGGAGAATAATGCGTAATCTCGCCATTGTTAACTTCATCACTTCGCAGCCACAGAATAAATATTGTTGTTACTTATGTATGCTATGTCGCAGCTCTGGCGTATGAGGTCGCGTGTACTATATAAGACTCACCGCCCCACTTCCCCTCCTTTTTACACCACCGTCACAAAAATTTTAAATTCTAGATTTAGCCTATTTTATGTGAGCATCCTCAACAGAAAACAATATTTCTGACTGAATCCATTGCACAAAATGCTAAAGGCAGTGAGTTATCGAGGGAAACTCTTCCACTGGTTCAATATCAAAGGAATGCACACAGATCCGACGTAATTTTTGTATGCAATATGCATCAGTTTGACCACTGACTGTTCTCGGTCGCCACGCCGAAAAATTTGTTTTAATAGCCGAATAATACAAGGGGTGTAATATTTGAGATAAACGTGTGTGTTACACCCTCCTATACACTCTTTATTCTGAACCAAGATTTCCATGCCTAGAAAGACAGCAAAAATACCCAATTTCGTCATTTTCGGTCGCGTGAAATTAAGCGTTAAAATAAGTGGAGGGCCTGCCTGAAAAGAGTATGCACATGTGTAACATTCGTTTCATAAACATTCTCGCAACAAGCCCGCAAACAATTTGCGGGTAAGAGATGAATAAGAGTCCGCGCTCACGTAAAAAAAACTCCCGGGATACTATGCGCATTCACTGACGAATTTTGCTCATCTCGCAGCGTGTGCGAGTCCAACGAGGCAGATAAAATGGCAGATATTCGTGTGAATATTTCACCAGGAGTGCTTGTCAATGTTAAACCTGAAACACAGACGTCGCACGAAACATTGGAAAGAAATTATTACGATGTAACTGAAAAAAAAAAACTATATATATGCTATTAAATTCGATAGTAACGTATTTTCAAGGCAAAGAGCAAGGTTATCAATCGACTATCGGCCATCTTGTCTGCTTTTGAGAACAGTTTGCAGTTGCGAGTCGGATAGGATAATGTAACTTCGAGAGCTTACGACGCGCAAACACCATGTAAATTGTTTAAGAATATCGTTTCCTGCCCAGGGGCGAAGTCATGAGAGTTTTCAGCGGCGTCATTCAAGAAGGGCAGGGGGCTGTCCCCCCCCCCTGAAATTAGAATAAAATGTGAATACATTTTTTGCGTTTTTTTTTATTTAAATAATACTGACGTGAGTACATAAAAGTGGAGTTTTATTATTAAAGTTTATAATTTTACACATGCTTAATTAATAAAAATGATACACGGTGAATGACGACAAAAAAAATCCTGCCCCCCCCCCTCCAAAGAAAAACCTGAAATAATTTTACACATGCTTAATTAATAAAAATGATACAAGGTGACTGACGACAAAAAAAATCCTGACCCCCCCCCCCTCCAAAGAAAAACATGAAATTACGCCCCAGAGGGTTTTATGGGACCCCCACCTTAACCACAAAACAAAAATTAAAAATTTATAGTAAAATATTATTTGCAGTAGGTTACGTCTACTCACAAAAAAAAAAACTAAAATAGCATTACTTTGCACCTTGACATTCAAATTTCTCTGGAGGAGAGCCCCCGGACTACCCGCTTAAAGGGGTGGTCGATGTTCATTTATTATATTCTCAGGTAAACCCCCCTACCTGCCGAATACACAAATCCTGGCTACGCTACTGTTATATTCTAACGTGTAGAACGAGGCGCACATATTCCTGGCAAATGTGAATATGAATATCAACCTGAATGCTATTTCCCTAAGCAGACGCAGACACCACTCACGTACTGAATAAACTTGTATAGGTCGAAGCTCTGCAGACTGGGCGGCCATCTTAAATTGTAATGATGACAGGATTCTCGTAATGCGACCGACGGCACGCACAATCGAAAGTAATTGAATAAAATATACACTAGCGTATAATTTCCTCTGCCACGTCTTATCGGTTGACGAACACGATGTGTCAACACAAGAGAAAGTATGGCAGCATCATTGTTCACTGGTGAGGGGGGAAAGGAGCGGCCGGGGGAAGGGAGGTATTCAGGAGTAATTTGGTCGCTGGTCTCGTGCGCCATGAGGGATGCTTATAAGCCGGGGACCCAGATCGGACAGAGATTTTGCAATGTGCGTCCATCCACCTGGTTGCGTCGACACAGTGCGTGGGCGAATACCATTGATCACCATGCGGGTTTGCCGGCGCTTTTTGTGATTCACAACACGTCGCTTCGGCGGAAAAGTCGCCAGCATGCGGCGCTACGGAGATTTTTGCGGGTTCGCTTTCCATTTGTATAGACCCTGCTGTTCCCCATATACTCCAACGCCAGATCGTGTTCTAGTTAACAGTTTTAGTTTACTAAACTGTTACATTCCCTAAGTTGGTATGTATATAATAATGACGAGTAATCCTGGTTTAGGAGACCTACCTAGCATCTAGTAGATCAATGTAACTTAACTAGTTAAATACTAAATATACAGTGCTAATATATAAAATAGCAGACCAGCAGCTATAACAGCTTTATCGTAACTTAGGACGTGTGCAACCATAGGCAGATATGTGGGAGTGGTGAAGTTTCAGCACATTTTGTGTACGCATGTGAAAGTATAGGCTACTTATTTTTACAGTGAACGTGTACTAAACATAACTGAAGAGGTTCCACTGATTATATTATGAAATCTACACAAGAACAGATACATTTGAGGTAAATAATTACGTTTTATGACCTCAATTAACGTTTCAAATTGTGAATTTTAACTAGGTGGCTTTTACACACATCGAATTAATTAAATAATTTTTCTTTTTCTTTTCTGTAAAATATAACTAAGAAAATAATTTTTGATAATGGCAACGTTCTGGCGAGACATTAATAAAATCTGCTTAAAATTATACATGTTTTAAATTCTATAATTATGTTGGTAAAGTTTCAAATTATCTGGTTAGTAACACTTCGAAAAGGTGTTACGAATGTTAAGCAAGTGACTGGTGGAAGTCATACAATTCAACTACCACGAATTACTAATTACTAAGTAACCAGGTATCAGCTACTCGTCCATTGGCTGCTTTGCCTGTATGTTAGCCAATAGTACTCCAGAACAGAAAACACATCGGATTCAAATTTCCTATTAACTCACAGTCGTCAGACAAGGGCGTATCTAGTAAATTATGATCCAATTACTAAATTCTGCAAAATTATCCAGGCTTCTCCTTACGTTATATCGCAAAAATTCCTCGACCACTCCGTACATGAAGTCTTCAAACGCCGACTTCACCTTTCAAACACTTTAGCTTCGAACTTAGGCTAAGGGAAAAAACTTTAGTTACGTCCTTTTGTGCTGTGGCGAAGTTATTTTCTGACAGCATTTTAGATTCAAAGCTATTCTGCTGATTTTTTATCCTCCCATATTCAACCGTAAAGCAGTCACACATGTCAACTATATCACATAAATTTCCGTCTCCAGTGACATCTCATATTATACTCAAGCATGTAAGGGCAGTGTAATCTAGTGGTTGACCAAATAATAACGTGAATTTCACATGTCTGTAGCTACGATGACAAAGGGAAAATTTTAACAATTTTAGGAAATTTCGTTCTTTAAATTTATAGGTCAAGTTATTTCTTCGCATACGTAAATGTAAGTTTAGTTTAATTTGTGGAAAACCTACACAGAATATCACACACATTTACACAAAAAAATAACAAAAGTTTTTAAAAATAATTTTTTACTAGTTTCTTGACACTGCAAAATGACCAAAACAGAAACAGTCGAGAGGCGTCTTCCAAAGCGGTTGTACAAGAATAATTGTCACATTAACAGGCCAGGAATGGGGAGATTTTGGTAAGCGCAGCAAGGCTTGAGATAATGTCAGAATGCCACAAAGTGAGCAAGAATCAACGGTGAAATGCAAGGGCGGGAAATACGAGAGATCTCCGAGAATGCTCGTCGGTACGGCAAACAACAAAGTCCGCCACACTGCTGACGCACGACAATTTGAAGCGATCCCACCGGGAATGTAAACCGTACAGTATTGGTGGGAGGCGAGTCTAGCCACTAAAACCACCGCGCCACTTACGATAGTCGACAATATCTGGTTATACGGTTCTGCGGTGTCCATCAAACACAAGAATAGAGAAGGAAGGTAGGCGCGTTATAAAAAACTTCGCTCCTTGAACGGAGGATGCGAGAAAATAACTTTCCTATACAAGCGGTTCTCGATAAAGTGAGGACTTCTGAAATATTGGTTACTTTTTTTCTATTAACCAGTTTTTTTGCAACTTTTTAATATAAACACAGCACCCTAAATAATAATCAAAGTCGCGACGTACGGTCCCCTTAATTCCGCACTGCCTAGTTGACAATTGAGTCCAGGGATGTGAATTAAGAACTCCGGCAAATGTTATTGAACTGGTCTCACGTACCGCCACGCGTCGCTCACTGAGGTGGAGAATTGCGGTACTAAGTGATACTGTTGTATACGACACGCACTTTCACTTCTCCCCCCAAAATCGCGACGATCGTCACGTCTTCACTTTTGGCGGGAAAATGTCCCCAGTGTCCAATAACCCTTGGGAACGCCTTCCAGCCAATGGAAACACTGAACTTCCTAACTCCGCCCTTCGTGAGCAAAACGTCGCGCTGCCCTTGACCATTATTTATTTGTTTCTTAACTTATATTTTAAGCTTAATTTTTTCACATTTGTTGATACACACTTTAATTCTAATATATTATTTACATTGTTCTACTATAACTTTAATGAAACACAAATAATTAAGCAAATATATAAAAGTAACCTCCGCTGCCAGGTTGTTACAAAGGTTCTGTGGCAGAGGGGAGGGGGGTGACTGGTAAGAGGGGGAAGGGGGGCTGCTGGACCGGCCCAAACCTTTTGTGAAATATATCCTCGATGACAGAGGCTGATCCAAATGAAGCACGATGCTGGAAGACGTGGGCCTGCAGTGGCTCATAAGAGAGTCAAACCCAGACGCAGGGAGATGAAGTAAGAGGAGAGGGAGTGGAGAACTCAGAAGGGCGTCGACTCCAGGCGTCACTGCGATGTCACGACGGACGAGTGCAAATATTTGACACAGCCCACGGGTGTATGTGGTTGTGGACAGCTGAGATCAGCAACCTCGTGGGAACAAAGAATAGAGTGACGGTAAAGTACATCGAACCGAAACTCCTAGAATTTTTATGTTACTAGAGACATGTAATTTTCGCGCTATTTTCCGAATGCAGAATATAGTGATGGGAATATTTCGCGAAATCAATTTACCCCCATGTTAGAATCCATTGTACTATGCTATGCATATTGAAGCCTCGTCTATTCGTTCATTGTCTGCTGTTCCACTGAGTAGCAGCTAGTGGACAAATGGTCGGGGCTTGAGTATGCATGGGATATTTGATTTTAACATGCAAGTCACTGAATTCGCGAAATTTTCCCATCCCTAAGAATAGACTGCAAGCTTTTGTTCGCTCTCCCGACGGTTTTCATATGCCTATAATGTCTTGGCCAATAATTAAAATGTCCACAGTAATAGGGTGACCTATTGCATGCAAAGAAATAAATAACATCAAGCGAGTGAAATGAAGAGATTTTGGTCAGCGAGGTCTTTAGCGCTAATTAGTGGTAACATGATGTGAGTATTGAGCAGAGCTGGAATGAATGGGACGGAGAAATGGGAGATCTCCGATAAAATCCGCCGACCAGCGGCATCTTCCGGCACGGTTTCCACAGTCAAAATCCGGGGACCGATCCCGCCGGGAATCGAACCCAGACCGCAGAGGATATCACGCAAGAGCTGGTGACAAATTTACTTCACATATGGTGCTCAAGGATGTACAGGCAAATGAAGTCTAGTCTGTTCTCAGATAATAACGTGAATTTTGCATATATTTATCTATGGCATAAAAGGACGCTTGCTTCACCTCTTACCAAAATTAAAAAATAATGTTTTTTTTTTGTTGTTGTAGCCTATCGTTCGGTTTCTAACCGAGGGAGGGTGAGTAGTATGGGCTCGCATGCGGAAGACCCAGCTTCGATACCCGATCTTACCAAGTTGATCTCAGGTTGCCGTCATTTTTAATCATTCTAAGTAAGATAATGCTAGGTTTGTTTCTTAAGGCTTCGATCTCACATTTATGCTACTTTTGATACAAGGGAGCACATATTGTACAATAGTTTCATGGTTAAATTGAAAAATGATTTTCTTTGTGCATTCTATGTATGTATTTTTTTTTTCAAAGCAAAACAGTGACATAGATAGCGGACGTGAATTCCAAAACATGCTAACTCCAAACGTAAAAATTAGACATATATATATATATTCGTTGTGTACATTTATTTCTAGCAAAAACATGTTACTAATTAGTCAAATTGTTGTATTTTGATTATTAACCAATTCAAGATAGACATAAATGAAATTAAAAAGATATTACCTTTTACTGATATTTCTTTAAAGTTAGAAGTTTAGCATGGTTTTGAATTAAGATCCCCATTTTGACAAATTTATTATGTAAATAAATATTAAATAAATAGCTAAAAATTTACTTATAGGTTTGTGACACTTTCCCGATTGATCGAAGACGTATCTGCCACTTCCAGCACATGCAGGAGGATCCTCAGCCCATAATAAAGAAGTAATGAATCGCAGGACCAATCATTGTCCACCATTATGTCAGCAAGCTGCCAAAGATCAGTCGATATTTGCTCGACTGTACTGGTGGCACTACATACGAAGTTTAGCTCGCATACATGAACCTGCGAGTTTTCCCGGTATCTGTTTATACCCGAATCCCAGAAATAACTCTCATCAGGATCATCATAAAAATCGCCAAACAACATTAGGTGTAAGAAAATATCAATATGTTTGTGTTTGCGTTGCTGATATGTGGTATAAATCCACTGAAACGGTGCTATATCATGAAAATCATTCGCGCCACTATTGAAAGCGCAGCAGTTTTTCACAATGGCATGAATAGAAGATATATTTCTGAAACAACTCAACTGCTTGCAGACCAATCACGGATATTAAATGTTACAACGAAGGCCAACAGCGATGCAACTGACTTGCAGAG
Organism: Medauroidea extradentata; assembly: GCA_003012365.1. Lineage (NCBI taxonomy): Eukaryota > Metazoa > Arthropoda > Insecta > Phasmatodea > Phasmatidae > Medauroidea > Medauroidea extradentata. The sequence goes on along the minus strand of PNEQ01047065.1, from coordinate 15,034 downwards.
TGTATGATGAAACATAGTATGCAGTGCCATTTTCCTACGGTAAACTAGCATATCTATGTAAGGTTATATACAAATCGACGTAATATATTTTCCTAAGCCTACGGTGGACGGAGGCGACGAAAGACAGGAAGTGTTGCAAACATAGCTGGTGTTCCAACTAAATTGAGTTATTTTGAATGTCAGTTGCTCAAATGACCGTTTAGTGGCCTGGAGCGCCTACTACTGTGATTAATTCACGGCTAAAGTATAGTCGTGTCTGGCTATTCTTACATTAAAAATAACACTACATATTTGCGATAATTTTGATAGTATTTTAATCACAGTTTTTTCCGTTAATTCATTAAATCGCAACCGGTGATTTTATTTGTAATATTATATAATCAAAATTAATTAAATTAAATACTGCATAAATTCAAATTGAATTTTCTGCCAGACGACTAAGACTACAAAGGGCTGCAGGCTCGTTCGACTTCGACGTCTCCTGTTAGCCGAATATGTGGTGATCTACCGCGAAAAATTTTTCTGGCCAATAACTAAATATTCAACGGTAGCACAGCCAGTCTTCTGTAAAGAGACTTATGACCAATGGAATCACAAATATCGTGTTCACGTAATAACATGAATTTTGCAGGTACCTAAATATTATTCGAGATTATAACTAAAAACATGATTGTATTCGTTTAGAACATTGGAGACGAACGGTGCGGTAACAGAAATACCTACTGTACGTCAGCATGGCAGGCCTGGACCCGGAAAGACTGTCGATTGCTGACATACGTGGCCACAAAGAAACTTCAGAACGCGCGTTATGTTTGCAAGCATGCTTCTCAGAAGCCGACACAATGGCGCCGCGCCGTCTGCTCGCTCTCCTCTGCTCTGCCGCCGCCTTTGAGGAAATGCCATCGGCATCCACGGCGTACAGAAGAGTCCGCCCTACAGAAGCGGAATCTTGCGGAATGCAAACAGGGGAAGGCACTCTCAAACCTTCCTGTATTTAGGGTAGTACGCTAGAATGGAACTAAAATATGCAGGCATAGGCAGGAACCCCTTATTTTTGCGAAAATATTTTTGCATTACTTTGCTCCAATGCCTTACGTGCACACCTGCGGCTACGGTTCATGGTTATTGGCGGCATGTATTTGTGTGTCTGTGCCAATCAGAACAAGTTTACAGCGACTCTACACATCTGTGATTTGCGAGCAGAACCACAAGATGCTAGGAGTTATCCAATCACTGACCACAGAGAGAACTGCAGGTGCCCACGCAAGGCATTTAAATAAAGTGGTGCAAAAATCTTTTCACAAAAATCAGTGTTCCGTAGGTACAGGTAATGTGGTTCACAATTAAATGTGCATTTTGAAGGCCATCTTGTCAATGATAATAAATAACAGATAATATTTATTCAGAGACGTTACTGTTTAAGTGCAGTATGACCTATACACTTTCATTGTTTACATTAAAAAGTGGTTGGAAACTATAAATCATCTGAAAATTAACAGTAACTAGGATTACAAAATGGCTCACTTTACACCGAACCACCTATAGTTATGCAAGTATGGTGGTAGCTAGGTCATTTAAGACTGAACTTGTAGCTCAGACTGGCATGAAACGGGAAGTAATCGGCCATGACCTGTGACGAGGAACCAACCCAGTATCCCTATGGGAGTAATTTCGAGGGGAAAAAATTATGAAAAATTGAAATGGTGATGCCGGAACGGGAATCGAACCCTGATTCACCCTAACGTGAGTTCAGTGTTTTGGCACTGCGCCACCTCGCTTGGTGTATTCAAGAGGGAGAGGAAAGAGATAGTTGTAGCAATGTAGTATAAGGTCTAGGCTAAGTGAAACCGAGTCCACATGAAGGATGATGTTGGTCCAAATTTGTCTAAATTGCTATGAAATGATTTTTCAGCGATTCTATTGCGAATTTATAAAATATCCTCCCAACAACTGAAACAGGCTATATCGTTCAAACTATTCACAGATTTCTGGAGAGCTGAGTGGATATCGATTTATATCGGATAAGGCCACGTGGCTTGTGTAAGGTATGGCTTTTCGGCAGCATACATGCTTCTTCAAGGATGTCGGGTGGAACATATGAATGTGTGTATAAAGAGAGAGAGAGAGAGAACGACAGGGTGTTCGTGTGTGTGTCCAGTGCTCGTAGATAATCGACGTGGCACACTTTTTCAGTTTTCCTACGTGACTTTTAAGACATTATAAAAGATGGACCTGTCCAGTCACTTCTTCAATCACACAAATGACGCGTGGTTTTCATTAGTCAGTGATGAGATGGTCTCGTGCCACATCACGTCTTCCCGATTATGTGGGTGACTGCTGGTTAGCGAATCACTCCGCCCTTCACGGATTTCGGGCCGTGGAAGCCAACTTACTGACATGCTATTCTCTGCTAAGAACAGTTTGACGAGAACGTCTCCGTGTCCCTTTATCTCTCACTGCGTAAGTATTTCCCAACTGTTAAGGTTGCCCTTTGGGTTAACGTATTTTGCGCGTTCGACGCACAGAAGCGGCAAGGACGAGACAGCTGGAGCATCATTCTCCCAAGCCAGGCGCAAGCCACTGAACGCGCCTGTGTGAGACTTTCAGTGGTGACTCATTGTTTTATGTCGGGCTAGCAGTTGGTCCGCGGCTTTGCTCGCGTGCATTACTCAGAGTAGGTACCTCTTTCAAGCGTTAGAATTACAAACATGCTAGTTGAGTTCACTCTGCAGAAGGATAAGTTGCTATAGCTGTCCACGCGAAAAGCACTCTTAAGATTGTCCCTGCCACTAACAGCGACTTCGCCTGGGCCTTATTTATAGCACTGCAAAGTTGAAGTTGTGGGGTAAATACAAACTGTTAAATGTAAGAGGGTAATCGAATGAAATACGTAGTTTACGTTTTATTAAGACTGATTTCCCTCGAACACAACCATTGGTAATGGTGCCCTCAATAGCATATTTGTTTTTCAAAACCTTCACTAGAAATTAAGTGGCATTAAGTAATTTTGGAGTGATAATGTTTCGCTGAAATATAAACGTATTTGGTGCCCCAACCTCGAGGTTAGTGGGATGGTGTATGTGGGCTGACGTTGTTGAGGAACTCCAGTAGATAGTGTCAGACTTGTATGTTTGGATATCCTTTAAAAGGAATTTAAGCCCAGAACCTCCCGAACTGTAGAATGAAAGTCCTGTATAATTTATTTCTCGCTGGTCGTACTTGCTTTTCGGATCGTCTGCCTTGAAAGTTCACAAACAAAGTTTTCTATTTAATTAAGTTAGCTAATAAAATAAAAAACTTGCGTTACTTTGATTATGTACTTACATTAGCAGCATTCTGACGCGAATACCACCACAACCTCTCTACAGATTAGATAAGTATCATCGGCTGATAAAAAAATTTGTATGCCTTTTTAATCCCTTTAGGTGTCGAATTTCGAAAAATCTTAAATATTTGTTCAAGTATCCAAGTGAAGTGAAAATCACGACAATAGCTCATTCAGTCAAAGCAAAATCGATCATTCACTAAAAACCACATATCTCTCCTGTACAGTACTGAGAGTTCTATTTTTTGAAAAATAAAAAAAATATTTTTACAGTCATTTACGTAATAATTATCTTGAAGCAAAACTAAACTGAATATCTGATGGATTCGATATATATGTCGAAGATTTATCTAAAAACACATCCAGGTCATTTCACGTCCTAAGAAACTGAATTTCGAAATACCCTTGTGTCATATTTTAGACTACTTAACTAGTGTCTCTTGAACGTGAAATACACGACAATAGCCCGTTGGATTCAAGATATATCGACGATTAATTAGAACACATTTAATCACTTTTCACCCCTTTTCACCTCCTTAGGCGGGAATTCCGAAAATTCCTTAAATTACTTTTGAGGTATTTGAGTAAGCATCAATCTTAAACAAAAATTTCGTCACTGCATAAAAATCAATGAAGTCGATATATATCGATTGTGAATAAAAAACTATTTTACACTTTTTTTACCTCTTTACAGCCGGATTCGGAAAACATATTTAAATTGTATTTTAGATATTTACGTAAGCACCATTCTAAAGCAAAGAACACTTAGATATCTCGATTGGTTCGATAGATATAGAGGAATAATCGGAAACACGTTTCACGAATTTTCACCCTCTTAATTGTCAAATTTCAAAACGTCTTGGGGTCCTGTCATAGTCATTCGTATATGTAACCAATAGAAGTAAAAATCACGACGATAGTCAATTATGTTTCAGTGATATAGATGATTCATGTGAAAACGTATTTTGCCCTCTTTTACTGCTTGGGGGTAGAAATCTAAAAAAAAAAAAAAAAAAAAAAAAAAAAAAAAAAAAAAAAAAAAAAAAAAAAAAAAAAAA
>PNEQ01047065.1:0-10551 GCA_003012365.1 Medauroidea extradentata | reverse complement strand
TATCCCGAAGGATTCGGTGGATATCAAGGTCTATTCATCCCCGTAAGTGTTGAATTTCGAAAAATTCTGAAATTGGCTAATATGCAATTTTATTTATACCCTATTAAAGTAAAAATCACAATAGGACGTCGGGTTTGGGCTCTATCGAAATTTCTTCGGAAATACATTTCACCCTTTTTCACCTCCGTAGAGGTCGAATTTCGAAAAATCCCTTCTTAGTGCTCGCCTACGACCCGAGAGGAAACCACACAAAAACGTCATGATTCTAGGTTCAGTGGTTTGGGCTTCAGTTTGATATGTCAGTCAGTCAGTCATTGTTCTCTTTTATGTATTATTAAAGACAAATGTGTACTGTACACACCTATGCCTTTTAAAATATTCTACACAAAGACATAGACATACCTACCTAAAAAAGAGCGTATAAACTCCCATTTTAGCCATTTTCGGCCGCTAGAAAATATGGTTTGATGAGTAGTTGTGAGCATGAAAAGGGTATACACGCGCGCTATATTCTTTAAACGCTATTCCTAAGCAGACATCAGTCATGTACGATGAGCGGTTGTCGAGTAATGGTTCCGCACACTGCTCAGCGGTCTGGGCAGACGGTCACCTCAAGCTGGCCAATTAGCATCGAGAGTTTTATGTCAACGCAACGCGATTTCCGTATAGAGCATAGTTATACTTTACACATCGTTGAAGCGATACGACTGAAAAAATTACAAATTTATGTTTGACGTAAAATTAACAGGGCCTACGGTATTTTCACGTTCGGTGATCTAGTCGGCATGGAAATTAATATATAAATGAACATAAAATAAGTAACAACATGTAAACTAAAAATGTTGTTGTACTTGAGGTTGGTTGCAGTGACAATGAACTATTTACTTAAAATATTTCCACTGTTGCTCGCAAGCCAGTAAAACTGAAGTACACTATAACGTGAACTTTTTTTTTCGCGCCGCGCCTCTCGCATGAGGTCTTCCCGCAATTTCTACTCCAGCGTAAAAATTTGGCTGTCGCGAAACTGATATGCAATGACTGATACCACCTATCATCGACCACTAGGCAGTAATTCACTAGTCGCGATAATGAAGCGGACGCACGGTCACCATGTGTAAAAAATTCGGACCAATTATTTTTTTTTTCGGATACAACACCTGAATCCCTTCGTTGGTGCGTCCGCGAGAAGTTGTTTCGAACCAATGAGACGTGGCTAGCGCGCAGCCTGTCCGCAAAATCGCTGACAGGCCGTAGTACATGAAGCTTGGTTGATATTACAAAATATTATTAAAATATTTAAGAACAATATTATTAATGTAGTTCTAGTTCGTTAAATTGTTTACTTCTCTCAAGCGTGTTTAGATTCCCGGCGGGGTCGGTCCCCGAATTTTCGCATAGTGGGAATCGTGAAGGACGATGGCACTGGTCGGCGGGTTTTCTCGGGGATCTCCCGTTTCCTTCCCTCGGCCCTTCTTACCGACACTGCACCATGCTCACATCATGTCACCTCTAAACAGCACTGAAGACCTAGATGCTAAGTGCTGGCCTAAATCTCTTCAGGCTTGATGAGAAATGCTAAAGTATTTAGTGTAGAAGCGTGAATGTGTTCCAATGGAAAACACTGCCTAGCAATTACCGTACTATAGAGTCTTCTGAGTTGTAGGCACGCTCTCCTGTCAGTAGCAGTCAATGAATTCTCCAATCACGTACCTTCAATACTGTGCTGAAGTCGCTTCAAAGTGAAGTTTTATTTATATTTTGATTAGCTTAGCATCTCGTCGACAGCAAGGTCACTAGAGACGGGTACGCAGTTTCCCACAAGAACAGGAACTTGGAAAGGAGCCGACCATGGGCTATGTTCAGGAACTATTGCAGCATTCGCCTGGAGAACCACGGAAAACCGAAATCAGGATGACCGGCGCAGGGGATCATACCAAGAACTGCCGACAACAAGTTCGACCTGTTACCGTTGAGTCGCCTCGATCGGTGAAGCGAAGAAACTAGAATTAATATTGCGAGAATAAATCCACCTCCCACATCGCTACACTATATTTTTCAGAGCTATGTAAACTTAGTAAAAAAAAGTTGCCGAAAAAATGTATTTCGTAACAGCGCAAATAATTGTAAATTTTGCCAGGAATGTTTGTAAACTCACAGTTTCGTTTCCCTTCACATCTTTCATTGTTTTTTTCTTTTATTAATGATATCGTGTAAATGCTTAAGTGATTTTTCGTAGATTAGCAAAATTTTATATTTGCCTTTTCTGGCTGTGAGAAAAGTTTCTACGAACTTTCCTATAGGTATCAGACATTAGCAAACGTATTTTGTTACAAATGCAGAGTTACATTTTTAGCGATAGATGAATACAATGAATATATATACTGTGTGCTGGCAAATTGCTTAGAAACTGATTAAGATAATAACCTAAGCAGGACCTTAAAAAGAACTTACTTGACTGTTAAAAGTAGAAGCAACTAGTTTAGATTTTTTAAGCTTACCTACGATCCATATAAAGACAGGTAAAAGGAATTAACGTTTAATCGACAGCGGTGTCATTAGCGAGATAATCAATGTTTGAGACTGATGAAAAACTGGAAAGGAATCAGCCATGGCCTATAGTGACGAACAATCCCACATTTGCCTGGAAAACCATAGAAAACAAAAATCAGGATAATCGTATTAATAATCCAGCTCGGGTTCACCACCATTATGCGAGTCTAGTGTTTCACCACTGCGCTACCTAGTTCGGTGACCCGTACAGAGATGTCATGTATGACAGAGTTCTCTATGAGACGTGTAACCACGTACATCCTCGTTGTGTTGAAGGCTGCGTGTTGGCAGAATCACAACCACTCCGGACACATCTGGCTCTCGCCGGCGAAGTACACCACCTCCCTACCCCCTTCACAACTCTCTCATCACTTCCCCAGGGACCTCGGCCTCTGAAATCATCTTCGCGCTCGAGGTCGCTGGTCTCACCCGGGATATGTACAGTATTCGAGTGACCTACCAGAAAATTTACATAGTTTTATTTCTCCATTTTCTAAACAGGGCGACGAAAATATCGCCGATGATGAATGGGCCGAAAAAAGAGCCTTAATTGTCACAAAAGTTTGTACAATTCTCTAGAGAATTCATATACTAATTGCCAATCTCACATACATTAAAATATTTTGAGCAAAACATATCTAATGTAATCAAACCAAACCTAAACTAACAAAACCTAACCTAAAACTACCTGACCAAATTAATTTTACCTAAAGAAAGGTAACCAAATACAAACTAACATAATCTTAATAAACATTACACAAACTAACCTTACCTAAATTAACCTAACCTCAATTAACCGTTCCTAAACTAACCTAACATAAACAAGTCTAATAGAATGTAGGTAACTCAATTTAAACTAAACTTATTTAAACTAACTCAACGTAATTAAAAATAACCTAACCTATACTAATGTACCTCGACCAGCACTAACCTAACCTAATGAAACCTAATGTAAACTAACCCAAACTAATATATTATAATTTAAACCAATCTAATCCAACCCAATAGTAACTAAGTTAAACTATTCGTAACTAACATAATCTTAACCAACATAACGTATTCCTAAATTCAGGGAAGAATAGTTAGTTCCGAGTGTTCAAGATAACATTTTAATAGCCTGTACTTGCGTCATGAAATCGCCCGCTCCAACCTAGAAACATAAGAACGATGCTCACCCGGATTGACATCATTGGTAGCGGTTGTTTACGAACCCAATAATGGTACCGTTGATAAATAATTTCCGTCAATAAGTGCGCAACTTCTTCTGTTTGTAGATTGCTGGACGTATGTTAAGTACAGTTTAAACTGGTAGTGCGGTCCAAGTGAAAGACGTCCTATTACTTGAGACATGAAAATTTTGATTAAATTTGTTGCTAATAAAATCCTACTGGCAGTTTTCATTATGTAACAGAAACCCAAAAATATGCTCAATTTCTTTACATGGTCTATGACTAGTTTTCTGTTCTATATTTTATCAACAATATGCCACAGTCAATACTGTGAAGTTTTTGGGACTAACAATAAAAACTCACAAACAGAAACAACATGATTCACACAGAAAAAAAAACTGTCTTGACGTACTTAAAGTACTAACATCATTCACGAAAACGGTTTTGAATATAGAAAAACATTTAGACAATATTTGAAAAAAATTAACTAGCTTTACAATTTATTTTAATTATAAAAACATATCCGCGAGCAATTTAACAGCTTTCATTAAAGGCCTCACTGATTCATCCCGTGAAAAGTTGACTGTTAGGCTTCAATACAAAATGTTCATATGTGATGTTATTCTTCCTTTATTGAAGCGTTCCTATCTGACCGAGCAAGTTTTAACTCTGGTGTGCTGCTACTGAATATTATTTTGTGATTCGTCTTTAAACAACTAACTACATAACTAGATGTGCGTCAGTTTCGCGTATTCATCTGGCAGCAATCTAGACTTGTCAGTTCTATACACACACAGGACACAATCGAGTGAGTGAGTGAGAGATTTAGGTCAGCGCTTAATATTGAGGTCTTCAGCGCTGGTGAGGGGTGATATGAGATGTGTATGGGGCATCGCCGGAATGAAAAATAAAGGGGGGGAACAGGAGATCCCCGAGAAAACCTGCTGGCCAACGGCATCGTCCGGCATGATTCCCACATGCGAAAATCCGGGGACCGACCTCGCCGGAAATCGAACCCGGATCGCCTTAGTGGGAGTCGAATGGTCTAACCATTCGGCCACCGCGGCCTCTAGGCCACAATCGACTATCTATTAGTAGGACTAGGAATATTTCGCGAGTTCAACGACCAACATGCTAGAATCCATTATCCTGTGTATATCGAAGCCCTGCCATTTGTCCATTACCTGCTACTCATTCAGACAACAGACAATGAACGAATAGACGGGGCATAGGACATTGGAGTCCAGCATGCAGGTCATTGAACTCGCGAATTTTCCTAGCCCTATCTATTGGCTTATGATCGTACAAGCGGGCAGCAAGTGATAACCCTACACATTATTTCCTTGTTTACTACTGGCTTGCAGTAGTCAAAGACGTTTCGTAACAGCCGCCAGCAAGTCACAGACACGACACTTTGGGACCCCTGTTTTTCGCGAAAAGAATTTTGCCCCAGCTTGTTTCAGTGCCTTACGTGTATAACTGCAATTCTGCTTCGTGGTTATTGGCAGTGTGTCTATGTGAAGATCAGTATCTCATTTGACTGAACCAATTACAATAACGCTCCTGCGACACCACACGTTTGTTATTTGCCGGTAGAATCCCGAGACTAGTGAGAGTTAAAATATACTAGGTGAACATTATTGACGTTCAACCTGACATGAAATGTATCTGCGAAATTGACGTACCTCTATACGTAACCATCCTCTTATCATAACAAGACGCGTGCCACTAAATTGTTATGCAAAACGCGGTGGCACGAAATATTCTTGCAATTTTTCATTATCTCTACTCATGGCATTCTTTTTGTTTGGATAATCTTATTTCTGCAGGATAATTACGTTTTTATTGTGTGCAAAGTCCAAAACAATTAATTATGAAAATTGATATATCGCTATGCAACAATAATAGATGTTACATTTTTTTTTACGTCAAACACGTTAGCAGTTTACCGGCCGAACAGCATTCAGTACAAATGTATTATTTTCCTGCTGGACAGTTTGTATAGGGTGCCGTATTGTTAGCGTTGTTTTGCATGTCCGATATCCAGAGTCTCTGTAGCGACAAGGGTGGTCTTGGCACACGCACGTGATAGAGTATCGCCTCTATGTGTACAACAATAACTGTTGTTCAGTGTTTGTCTTGTCGGCGTTCAGTGTTTGTCTTGTCGGCTCGCCTCCACGTGACATTTCAGCTCTGGCCGTATTAGTAGCCTATACAGGCTGTTATTGAATAACGTTTATAACTCTGTCATATGTTGGTGACGCTAAGACGAGTAAAATGATATGGAACTCTTGGTGTCGCAAATGCTGGGAAGTGCCTGAAAAACAGCACATAAGTTGTGGTCTGTGAGATATGAATACTACGTTTGAATGGCGACAAATGGCGCATTTCGTGACATTTCCCATTCACTTAAGCTACTCTCTTGGCCTGTGTGTGTATTAGCAGTTAGAACTACAGTACTACAGAAATTACTAGTCTGACAGTGGTAGTACGCAAGTGACGCCAACTAAATCGAACCGAAGGGGCTTCAGCGGGAGGCTAGTATTTTTTATACATGATGAACTGTCAGATCTGCCCACTTTATGCACTAGTTGACATCTCAAAAATAATAATTTGCTATATCAACACAGATTTTGAACCTCACATACCACAACTTGTGTGCCGTCTTACAGGCACTTCTCAGCATTTGCGACACCAAGTGTCCTGTGTCTTTTTACTCGTCTTAACATCCCCTACAGCGTGACGGAGAGTTTTAAACAATATTAGTTAACATCCTGTGTAATGAAATAACATGCATGCTCTACGTCCGCATGGTATGGTGTGTGTATAGTATAATTTGACACACACAGTATGTCCCAGAAACTGCCGTATAATTAGCACACCACGCGAATACTGGGCTAATATGGAGACGAACATATTAGTGGCAAAATGTTGTACGACAACATTTATCGTACACAACGTGACAACACAAACGGAGAAAGTCCCCTTTTGCGCTCCAATGTTACCCCGAGTAAAAGTAGAATAATATTTACATTGCTCATGATTTGAACCTGCGCCCATAATTCGATGGTCAGAACAGTTAGAGTACGATAAGTAAGCTATCTGTGGAGCGCAAGGGAGTCCGTGCTATGTTGCCACACACTGTGCGCGTCAAATGTCGTACAACATTTTACCACTAACAGTTTCGTCTCTAATTTAGTCCAGGAATCTCGAGGTGTGCTTATTATGCGGCAGGATCTTGATATTCTTGTGTGTTTATATATATATATACACACACACACACACACACACACACACCACCTGCATGGAGTAACTCATATTTGCGAGTTCTCCGAGTTCGCTGGAAGAGTTTTGGCACGATTTAGGCAACATCGGGGAAGACATCGGTAAATGAGGAATTCTGGCGAGACATACGGCGAGATTTTGCGACGTAAGGCGAGACATTCCGCGAGCGGTTTGAGACTGTGGGCGGAAACGATTAGAGTTATCCGGAAGACTACAGACAAGAAAAAACGGTTAGCTGTGGTACGATGGAACAGAATGAGCGAGCGAGAAACCTGAGCGCGAATGTCTGAATTGTAACAGAAACTAGATTTCATTTTTTTTTTTCGCGTGCAATAGCAAAAAACGTATTTGTGTTCAATTTTGTGGTGTACTTGATATTTAAATAATAAAATCAGAACTAGCATGTTAATTAAAATGAAAAGTACGACCTCCACACCTTACATAATCCATAGGCCTAAAACGAGAGAAAATTCGTAAGAATAAACACTGTACAAACTATCTGGTCACAGCATAAACTGAGTTTAAAAAAAAAACTCTTAACTGTTGTGCTGAATGATCAGCTGTACTACATGTAGAATTTTAATGTTTAACTTCATGGGGTGGTAATTTTGAACATGTTGTGATGTAAGTTTACATAACCGGTCAGAATTGTAGTATACATGATTAAGTGACACATGTTACAAAATGCTCAGTATATAAATGTGTCAAACCTTTACCGTGTGATGTATTTGGAGAACACTTTTTCCATCTAACCCCTTGATAGCAGGCTAACTACCTTCATTTATCCTGGTGTTTGTACTAGTTAAGTAACTACACGACCATGGAGGTAAAAATAGTCAGGAGAAGGTTTATTGTGACGTAGGTTAAGCCTGTTTTTGGGTGTCCCATCATGGTGCTGAATCGTTTTGAGGTTATGGATACTTGTGTTAACGCGCCTCTATAAACAAAAAAATCATATCAGAGTAGTGCAAATTAGCTATGTAAGGAACAAAATTGATTAACTATAAAATTGCTTGGACCAGGGACATAATTACGAACTTTTTCGTATTGCGGTTGGTTAAGAAACAGGCGGTTGCCATAATGGGACGACGGCTTCATTTAGCTCCCGTACATTGCCACAGGCATGGCCACCCCTGATAACAGCAACGTATGGGCTACGAACTATATGAAGTGATACATGTGGCCGAATATACGTGTTTGTATTGTATGGCGCAATAATTGAGAACTCATAACAAGGGACCCCAATTTTTTGCGAAAATATTTCTGCAGCAGTTTGTTTCAGTGTCTCTTGTGCACAGCTGCAGCTGTGCTTCATTGTAATTGGCAGTATGTATTTGTGGAAATATGTTTCACTGCACCAATCAGAATAAGATCCCTGAGATACCACACGCTCGTGATTTGCAGTACACCTTTAAGACACGAAACTGTTAAAAACAACGAAGCAAAGCTGCAGCTGTGCACATGAGGCACTGAAACAAACTTCTGCAGAAATATTTTCACCAAAACTTGGAGCCCCTACTCACATCTGGTAGCAACAAGTGGCTGCCGGACACATAGTGGGCTTGGCACACAGTATGTAGTGTAGTAACAAACTACAGGTGGAGGCCATATCAGTGAAGGATAAGTTGGCCTTCCATTGCAACAACACTGCTATCGCAAATGAGTATTCGGGGGGGGGGGGAGTGGTTGACTGACAACAACTTGGATCCATCCACGATAACCTAACACGATTACTCCATGGCCGCTTACTGTAGGCGACCTGCGTGTTGCCCACAAACAGGGGCGTCATTTGAGGCCACAAAAAAAAGGGGGGGGGGGCAAATGTACCCCTTGGATTTAAAATTGTATGTGTATAAATATATTTTTTTTTTGTATTTTTAAATTTAAATAATACTAACTAAAGCACAAAAAACTGAAGTTTTATTATTAAAGTATCTAATTTATACATGCTTAGTTAATAAAAAAGATGCAACAAGGTCACTACCGCCTGAGAAAAAAATCTTACCCCCCCCCCTAGAAAACCTGCCTGAAATGACGCCCCTGCCTACAAACCAGGCCACGGTCGGTATTTCCTGGCTGTGTACGGGATCAGTATCCGCCATTTTGGATTAATAGAACTCCAGCTCTTACGTACATTTTGTATTGTGTTTTAGACATCGACAAGGTACGTGACAAAGCTCCGTATGCAGATGATATTGCTTGACTATCAGTGCTCAAACTACATTTGTGACCGTCAACAGAAAACACCTACTTCCTTCATCCGGAAGGTTGCTAGTCAAACATTAAGAAAGGTAGTGAAGATAAAACAATTTGATAATGCTTAAGAAACTAATATATGTGCCTTGTCAGGCGGAAAATGTAGATAAATCTCTTAGTATGGAACATGCAGCGGAAAATTAATAATTCTAACATGACGAGTACCGATCCCTCTTAAGCATTTATTCCTCAGCAATTATTGTGGTTTGGGCAAGGATGATACAGGCCTTTTAAGCTTAGTTTTACATGCTTCTTACAAATGTGCCACATAAACGCTGATGAACCACCAGCACAAGCACTTTTTCTACAACATAAGGGTTGCAATTCCTATCTATCAACAAATAAGTTTTTTGTTGGTGCTGAACATCACACAACCCGTAGAACTGTGTCAATTTAATCGTTTCCCAGTATTGCGATTACTTTGTACATAACTTTTCCAAATGTGTAATTAACTGTCTATAGTTCAAAGGGGCATAATGCCCTTGGGATGAACTTTAGATGGTAAGTCGTATATTAGGTTTCGACCTTTTTTCCCCATGATGAGTAGACCTGCGTAGTATGACCATTTAAGAAACATCTAGTATCTATAAAATTGGTTTCTGCGTCTCCATTCTAAATGTTATGCACTACGCTACCTCTGTGTTTTTATTTTTATTTATATTACTTTTTTTGTTTACAATATTGTGAAGAAAATGTGGGAAATGTGTTAGTATATATTTTTTCTTAGCCTATTTAACCATAGCTTTTTTCTCATTTGTTTATTTATTTATTCGTGTACTTTTGAAAAAAGTATTTACAAATGTACCAGACCAATTTTTTCCCCTTAATTTTTAACCAGAAAACTTTACTATTCTCTAATTTTTGGAGTTGGAAAGTTGCTGGAAGCTCTGATAAGACAGTTTATTTTTCAAACTGTCAACCACTAATTACTTAATGTTGATTTGCACTATCATTAAGGAAAGCATGCACATAAGTTAACTCTACTCGCACTACGGTACAATAATATAAGGTGGTATTTAGTGAAATGATTCAACAACTTCACACTGACATTTGTTCGAAGCTACCAGCGAGATGCGCCACAGTAACAATGATACATACCTGCTACGAGGCGAAATGATACACTACAGGCTTCGAAAACGCAGTAGGCATAATCCACTCGGTAGTATTGGTCACGTGATTGGATCTACTCAGTCGTATGTTCAACGGTTTTTTTCCGAGCGAACAAAAATTCGAACAGCAGTATGTAGGCGGCCTATTTTAAAAAATCGGCAACATCTACAAAAGCGGTAGG
>PNEQ01047064.1:0-25890 GCA_003012365.1 Medauroidea extradentata | reverse complement strand
GATTTGGGGGGGAGAGTTGATGAGGGGGGATAGAAAGGGGTCGTGGTTGAGTGGGAGGATGAAAGGGGGTGATTGAGTGAGGAAAGAGCAGGTTGCAAAGGGAGATGGCGTGGTTAAAGTGGAGGGGAGAGGAGGTTGTGAGAGTGGGAGAAACTAGGAAGTGACTGTAGGAAAGCAGAGGGAGAGGTGAAATGATTTTGGTCAGTACTTAATGTCAAGGTCTTTAGCGCTGACGTGACGTGTACAGAGCAGTTTTGGAATGAGAAAGTCCACTGACCAGCAACATCATTCTGCACTACTCCCACAGGGAAACAACCTGGGAGGTGCGCGACTGTGCTTCATGGACATTCAACAGGGAGGGGTGGAGTGGGGTAAGACATGTCCTTTCTTCCTAAATTTTCCCAGCACTAGATCTTCCCTGCCTTGTCCTTTCCATTCCCCTTATACCCTTGTGGTTCCCCTCTATCTGCTCCTGCAGGTTCACCACCTGTCCTGACCCCCTGCTGCTCTTCCTCCTTACTCTTCTCTACCCTCTTTCCTCTCTCCTTCTGCATTCCACCTCCAGTTTCACACTGTTCCCCTATTACCCTTCAGCAGAAGGGTTGTGGTGGAGTTAGCAGAAGAGGAGCGAGAGGGCAGGTGGTCTCCCTCTTGCTTCCTCTCTTTTCACCTCTATCGAGGCGGGGGAGGGCATTAGCATGGTCCTGCCCCAGCCACCCCCCCCCCCCATCCCTGCCCCTGTTGTTCCCACAGATTGGGAACAGGGGAGATTTGAAGAATGTCTTGGAAATGTAAAGGATGGTGGAGGCAATTTTAGTAGCCATGACTGGTTTAGCATAATGAAAAATGATAGGATTATATGGATTGTTCTTGATAAAAGTGAGCATTTATCTATATACTATTGCCTTGTGCTTTAGTTTCAACTCGTGATGTGATATGTATACTGTCCAATAATAGCAGACTGCAATTTGAATACAGTATACCTAGCAGTGGTTTTGCACATTTAATAAAATCAATTAATTAATTAATTTTAAAAGTCAACTACAGTAGTTAACTTGCAGACATGTGCAATAATATATTATTCATGACAACTTATTTATCAATGTTGTGTTTGATAAGTAAATTTAGTACAATGTGCACTTATTAACAGTAGAATCTCAGATGTCGATATTTGTAACAAATGTATTGTAAATTAAAGCACATACTAATATTTAAACAATTTACATTCCGCAGAAAAAAAACCAACTGAAAAATAAACAGCCAGGTGTTTTAAAAAAATTATCACTATCATTAACAACCTTATTTCTTCCTTAAACAAGCATAATTAATTAAATTATATAAACTACTGTGCAAATTACAAAACTCAAATTTACTAAGGTTACTACATTAAAACACAACACAGCCAATCTTTGCAGCAGAAAAATGCTGACCGTGCAATTACATTGTGAACTTAGCCTAGCAACAACTCTTCTCACTTCCTTACACAAAGTATACAGTACATACATATACAAATCTACAACTCTAGTAATCTTAATACTTCACATATATTGTCTTGCAAATACACATATTTTTACTAATCAAAATGGACCTGTGTTTTAATTGAAAGGTAATTATGCACATACAGTACTGTTAAAATATAAAACTTACATAGGACTTATATATTGCCCATAATACAATGTACAACATGCAAAGTAAACAAACCATGATACACTTGACCTGCAAGTTATAAGTTACAATAGCAGTAAGGTCTCTGTCTGCATATGGAGCTTTGTGGTCGTGCGGTTTAAATAGGAAATTCATTTAAAAGTTCATTAATCCTCAATAATTAAAAGTAAAAAGAAAACTACTTTAAATACAGAAAGTGTTCTACGTGCAACATTTTAATACCTATTGCAAAGAAAAAATTAATTAAAATTAACGTTAAATTCTTTCAAATGTTTGTAAACAAAGTTACATATAAATGCAAGATAACTTACAGAGTTGTACTTGCAGGTAAGGAAACACAAGACCGAGGGACAACACATTTTTAATGCAGTTGCACGGTCGTGATGTTTTTTCTGGCCAACCTGTTTCCTCAGGGGACTAATGATGGCACAGTGTAATGGCAGTGTGTGTGCTATCATTCGAAAAATTCATTTTTCATCTGCTTTTTTTCTCTACCTGCAAGTATAATGCTGTACGTACTTTATTTCTATTCACATGTAATCGATAGCCTGGAGGCAGTTTCCCGCCTTTAGCTTTATCTGTGTATACAGGTTGTATATGGTTTTTGTAACTTGTATTCACAGTAGCATACAGGACTCTGAACTGAGCAATTTGATATGTCACCTGTTGTGCCACAGGATCGGCGAACATCAGTAAATCACATATTCAGTTAAAAGACGGCAATTACCACAAGATTGCTTGTTTTTTTATTTTGTATAAAACTTCAGTTTACGGCACATGTGTTTTTATTTGCTATTTCACACTTTCTGTTCTGATTTCTGTAACTTGACCAAGGTATTGTGATAAAGAAAAAAGCAGTTACTGAACATTTACTGCCAGATTTTACCCCTGAACAAACTGACTATCTGGCAAGCAGGTTAGTTAAAACTGGGCGCACCCTACTACACGTTTATAACATAACGAAAGTTTCCCAGCCCTGTGGCACACGAGTGTCCTGCATCAAACTGCTTGTCTTGCAGCCCTGTACATTGCTGTGTATGTTTGTGAGCACTTATCCCTTACACTCTGCATGGTGGTATAGTATTAATCAAAAATTTTACTGTGTTTGAATAAGCTAACTTAAAATTTATCTACTAAGAAATAATTTAGTTTAACGTTGATTTCCCACGCAATGTAGGTACAACCTAGTTTATAAAATACCGAGATAAGGATTACACAAGTACACAAATACTCAACTGCATCAGCAAAACAAAGAGTGCTAGCATTTCTGTTCTTCCCAACTTTCCTCAAGCGTACAAAGTTTCAACATAATACTCAACGTTATCAAAGACATGCATAAATTACTAAAGCTGCAGAATATAGTGACTGCAGTCTTGCAATAGTTCAGTCTCATAGTGAAGATGTTGCATGACGAAGACAAGAGTGCTCAGGAGATGAATGCAGACTCGAACCTTGA
This sequence comes from Medauroidea extradentata, assembly GCA_003012365.1. Classification (NCBI taxonomy): domain Eukaryota; kingdom Metazoa; phylum Arthropoda; class Insecta; order Phasmatodea; family Phasmatidae; genus Medauroidea; species Medauroidea extradentata. The sequence goes on along the minus strand of PNEQ01047064.1, from coordinate 22,769 downwards.
TGGGGTGAAACCAGCATCCTTCAGCCTGCACAGCAATCTGCAAGCCACTGATACCAACAACACAGGCCGTCACTCACCACTTCACTCGAATGGGCACGAGCTGACTCTTACACATGGTTCACAGTAAACAAGAATACATTAGAAATAAACATCTGATAAAACACCACAGCCCATTACTGATGGAAATTTAAAAATGACAATGATTCCCTTACTCCTTGTATAGTGTAATCACGAGTGTCTCGTACATAGAACCCTCCTATGTATGTATGTATGTATGTATGTATGTATGTATGTATGTATGTATGTATGTATGTATGTGTGTGTGTGTGTGTGTGTCTGTATGTATGTATGTATGTATGTATGTATGTATGTATGTACGTACGTACGTATTACACTTTGAAAGGGATGAATGAAGAATGCTGTAATACGGGGCAAGTATAAATGGTCGGAGGGAAGTAACAAAACTTAACACTTGCCTGTTGTAGCAAACATTTATACCAGTCAATTCACAACTCTAGCACTGCTGTAATATAGCAGCTCTAATAGACTTAAAAATAACCTGCAACCAATAATTCACAAAAAATTTAGGCGTAATTCATACTGGCCGTATTGATTTTATTTTTACAGTTTGTTTTTTAAGGCCACTCTTATTGAAATTTGTCGTCAAGTTTCCCGAATAAATTAAGAATAGAAAATCTGTATTATGTATTTTCCTATTACAACACAATTACATACGTCTAGCGAATAACTTTTTGAGTACTTAAAAAAAAATTATCATACTTACTTGAATACCAGACTATGTTTTATTCTCTCTATCTTCTCATTTATTTGTTTTCATTAGATACTTCCATTGGTATAGGTATACGTACTTATTTTATTGATTGAGTAAGGTATTTAAGTTTCAAATCTTTCACAAAACAATATTTTTGCAACTCTGAGACCACAGCAACTTAAATTGCCCTACATACGTCTTAAGACACTAACATTGAAGGTACGTTACGATCTGCTATGACAATAATAAACTAGCGTAAAAAGTTTTCTTTTGTAACATCTAACAGTTACGAAATGTGTTAAATAAAAACAAACTTACTGGTCAGTTCGTAATTCCTAGACACGTGCTGTTCTTAATGACTAACCTTGAAAACTCATTACGTAAATACATAATTCACTTTTATCGGCCTCTGGTGCAGTAAATATATGTACTATAAACTACTTGAAATTCCATTAAAGTAACATTAAAATTAATCAGCTTTTTTAATCAATGTAATGTGATATGTTTTGCTCTCACACGTTAGAAAATGGCGTATTACTAAGAGACAAAAATATAGGCCTACAAGGAAATGAAATGCACGTAAAATAAAAACACTCCAGTCATGTGGACGCACTAATAAAGCTCAAAATCAACAAAATACAATATGACTAAGACCAAAATAACTAGGCCTAACTGCTGAGATTAACATAAAATATTTTGAATGTCTCAAAGTCAACAGATGAACGTGTTCACAAAGAAACTGCAAGCTCGCCCAGAAAAATGTGAATACCTAACAGCTGACATGCTGATGACAGCTGAAGTCATGAACTTACAACGTTGTCAAATCCAATGATTCCGGAGTTGCCACATCATATACTTGACAGGTACAAAGAAGCTATGTACAGAGGTATTATTGATCAATCATCTGAGGTTAGCCAGGTTGCGATTGAATGCATCCCAGTAATAAGCTCAGTTCACTTTTTGCACGCAAGTATACAGTATTTCACCCTATCAACTACGCACAAAAAAAGCTCGAGTTGAAGTTTCACTCTCCTCCAGACTAACCTCGTGAGTTTTTATAACCCCCTACACACTGCGCCTATTCACATACGCTGGTATTTGTGGCTTGTCTTATAAAAATACTAAAACACATTTAACTTAGTTCTGTTGTGCCATATACATAGTGTAATTCTGAATATGTATGTAATGTTCCTCGTGTAACTTAAGTTCTCTTAGTGTGCTATAGAAATGGGACTTTTCTTTTTCAAATTTGTCTGTAATGTCTAAAATTTTTAAATCTTTCACCTGTATGAATAAAACATTTACAGTATATTGTAAGAAAATATATCAAAGCAGTTATTTTGCTATATTTTAACAGTTCTGTTTACTACACACTTACAGTTCCTAATTTTCACTATCTTGCTGCCACCACTAGAAAAAAATACTAATACTAATCTAAAAGCTAAGTGCACTAACTAAATGTAATGTGTACGTGTGTGAACAATTACGAGTCATTAGTACAGAAATCAAACTCAAATAATTTAAATAAAGTCATCATTATCATATTCTGCTGAATTTATTTAATGAACAGTAGACATTTAAAACTTTAATTTCTCATAGAATCTAAGCATTGAGAAAAATATGGCTGGAATCAAGAATCTAAAGAAAAATGGAGTTGTCCCATCTCTAGTTATTACAAATTAATTTATTTGACACTTTTAATCTGTGTGGATGTAATGAAATGTAAGATCATGTTAAAATAAAGGTTATCGTACTTTAATGTAACCAGTGTAAATCTAGTGCTCATTCCAGTGCATTACCATGCATTTGTTTACGGTTATGTAAAATAGAGTAACAGTAGTAAAGTATTTCCAACAGAATTAAATTTCAACCATACTTGATGATTGGAAACCATGCTTCACCTACTTATATACATACAGTAGTAATAAAATTTATGTTTCAATAGTTACAATCCAAAATTTTCTGGCCTTTCCATTTCACACGGAAAAATATTTTTTTTCTTCTAGTCCAAGTGAAGATGTAGGGGTCATCTAAAAATCATCTTATTTTAAGGAAAATAATTAAACTATGGTAATTGAAACTTAAGACATTCACTTGTCATGCATACATCAACTTGGACAAAAACTGTGACACTCGTGACCCACAATTACCTACTTATCAGCACTACGTACGGTAAATACAATTCTACAAGCTGAATTGTATTATGTAGATTCAGAGTAACTTTAAGTCTTTTAGTCAGATGCAATGACTTTAGGTAATAATGCCTGCATACAGTATGAAGATTGTAAGTCGTCAGCTACGAACATATTGATACACTTTCCCAAACTAAATGTTTCCGAAGTGCTTCACAGCTGTTTGACAAGTGCCGGGCAACCATTCAGCCTGTGGCCCTGACTCTGAAAATAGCCAGGGAACACAATGGTCTCGACATTCAATATTGTAGATTTCTAAAGCAATTACTGTATGTACCTGTGATTAAGTCAATTTTGTATATAAGATTCCTCCTACCTTTCCACTTGAATAGAGAGAAAAAAATGTATTTTCCTATTAAATGAAACGACAAGACAAATTTAAATAATTACGTACTATAGAAACATTAATTTTACTATTGCCTATTTGTTGAAACATTTAGTATATCTTTTCAAAATGCTTTACTATGTACGTATATAACCCAAAACATATACACATTATGAACTGGAATGAGCACTACATTTACACTTGCTACATTTAAGTAAATAAAAAAAAAAAAAAAATAAATACAAAAAACCTTTCATTTTCTAAGTTTTTTTTTCTTCTATGTTTTATTAAGTGAACACAAACGTGCAACACCAAAAAAATTTATCAGTAAAAATAACACATTGTAATTTTAGTTATGAGTCTCGAAAATAAGTCGGGCCCCAAGTTTTTGAGGAGTAAAAATTGGAAATAAACAGTCTCATATTCAGGTACAGTAAGTACTGCGTAGTGTAACCATGGCAACCAATTTCCAACCTGTTGTCGCTGCCTGAACCCAAGTAAAGGCCCAAAAACTTAACTGCGCCAGCACCACAACCTTCAGACGGCAGGATTGCACACTAACTGAAAATATATGTACATAGTAGTAATTTTTTTCAATTTAGGAGACTAAGCCTACTCCAGTCCATTATTGACATACTTAGCTCCATTTCACACTGATTTAGTCATCTGCTCAGAACCAGGAATACAGCAAAATCGAAAATAGAAATTTAGTTCTTGTTACGTAAAGGTAACAGTTTAAAATCTAAAATCCAAAATATGTAGTAGGAGCAATTTTAGACAACACAAACACAATGTTGCAGCGAGGCCTAAACATTCACGACAAACTGAAGTGTATAGTTAGATAAACGTCATTGTCAGCGGGTGTTGCAGTCGCAGAACACTCACAGTTGTATAAATGGACTAAGCAAGAGGAAAACAACGAGCAACAAAATAGAAACATACCAAAGAAGCCGGAAATGAATGTACTCAATAAGCATACAAGTACAGTAATCCAGAGACAGGAATATAGTCTGTATGCAATGGAGACAAAAAACAAAAAAGAAAACATGAAAACAGGCAAAATGCATTTAAAGGCAACAATGATGAACAAAGACTTCGGACTATACAACGATTGTAACAATGAACAATAACAGATGCTATGTTTCAGCAACTGCTATCTGCTCCTGTTTTCAAGCATATCAATAATTTGAGGAACTGCAGCAGTCTGCCAGAGTCCTATCTCGGACTGACTGCTGCCATTTCTGTTCTGGCTTCATTGGTTTGTTTTTTTTCTCATTATTTTTATTGTAGTTATCCCTTTTATGTAACTGTGTTTTCTGTAACCCCGCAGAACTTGCTAGCAATGTCGTGTCTCCAACAGAACACTTCAGTTTGTCATACAACCCCCATTACAAACATCTTTCAAAGCTCACAAATTAATACCAGATATGACGACTGACAACTGTGCTCTTTACTTCATACTCATTGACCCAAAAGTACACAAAAAGTTATGCAACTAACAACAAATCCAAAATAAATTAACGTGCAGTAGTTAAAGTTTACTATTTGTGGTTCTCAATAAAATGAGCATTTTTGAACCCTAGTTGCTTATGTCTGTTCAGTAAATGTATAGTTTTAGTTTCCTGCCACTTTTTAATACTGTATAAACAAACAACCCTAAGTAACAAACAAGGCGTACAGATTCTACTTTATTTAAAAGTTTACATATAAGGTCACAAGGAATAGTACTTTTTAATCATTCTAGACAAGGTATTCGTCAAGTGCTCACTCTTTCACGAACAACCTCGATCATAATACAGCACACGCATGTGGAATGTGAGAGGGGGGTGCAGGGAGGAGTGAGCATCGAGAACTGTAGGGGTAGGGGAGGGGGGGAGGAGATGAGGCAGCCTTAGTCATCACGATTCACATCTCACATATGCCTTGTTGCACGGGGGGGCCTAAGTCATCCAGCACGCTTTAACTGTATTCCAGCTAAAGTTTCTCACATTTTTTCAGTTTTTTTTTATTTCACAGCCGCATATCACCAATTTATGATAACTGCAATATATTTTTGTATAATGTAAGCACAATTATCTTTAAATAATGTTTTATTGTGATCTATTGCACTTTGCTTAGCTTTGATCAACTTTAAAAAAAATTATTTTTATTTTTCCAGGGTTCCTGGAAATTATTTCGTTAGATCGCCGATGTCTTAGATCCTATGTCGTTAGATCGGGGGTTTACTGTACTCACTGTTACGTAAAAACTTAAATATTAGGTGAAGCAGAGAACACAGAACATTATAAAATGATTAAGATAGCAAACTCAGAAGTTGCCCACAATGTTTATGCAAACAATTAAATGGAAAATCCACCGCCAATTGGATCTAATTTGGTACGTCTGGCCTTGACAGGCGTCAAATGTGACTTGCTGGACAGTTTAAAAGATCAACTGTGTAATAGCCACGTGTATTTTACCAAACATTTTGCCCCGAAAATTGGGGTACGGCCATCGTGAGATGTTAAGAACATGAGTCCAAGTTTCTCAGCTGTCAAGAGAAATTTTTTTAAAACCAGACAAGATGCGATATAGTTAAATTGGTCTGTAACTTTGTTGGAAAATGCTTTTACTATGTACTATAAAACGCTCGAGACACATGGGGTAACTTAACTAACTTTACACACACAAAAGAAATGCCTGCACATACAACCTCAAGTATGAAAATATATAAAATTTTACTTCCAGCTCACACATGCAGAAAATGAAAATTATTAAAAATGTATTTGAAGCTGCTCTGTTTTATGATAATGCAACTTTTCAAGGCAATGGTGTAATGAATTTACCAAATGTATCAAAAGGAAATTTCGCTAACTAGTTAGCTAGCACCATACTGTATTTTATCTCTACAAAATCAGAGTACGTAGTAAAACCAGTTATGAACAAGATTATCACACAATCTTACAATATCAGCTCCCATTTTAATTTAAAAAAGAATATTTATTTTCAAAAATGTAGAAACTCGGGCCCAAGCCCTTAAATTATTGTAGTGCTACGAGGTTGGCAACACTGAACAGTACGACTTTGGTACCTTGCCTCTCCTCTCGGCCGAGCATCATGCTGACTGTATAGAAGCGCTGGACGCAGCTCAGCTGGTCAAGGTACTCTGTGACCAGGCGGCCATCTTCCTCGACGTCAAAGTGTTGGTCCAGGCATCGCAGTAACGTACCCAACATCTCTGCATCCAGCTTGTTCCCCAGAACTAACAACATTGACACATGAACATATTAGTCATCTGCTACCAACTACAGTAGTTACTGAGTGTATCTGTGTAGCGATACATACCTCGAGGTAGCTGCAAAGGATTGAAGTTCTTGAGAAGATGAGCATGATGAAACAAGGTGGCATCTCCATCACGCAGTACTTGCCACAACTTTACAAAGTTATACGGCGACGTTGGCTCCACTATGTTCACAAAGTTCCTGTCCTTGGGCGCAGGCTACAACACACACACACCACACAACTATGGTTTCACGTAGCCAACATCGCCACAAGATGTTTCTTGCCTCCAAACTTTGATATTTCAGTCGCATATCCTGGGCAAGTCAGAGCTTAGCTTAATTTATAACATGTGCACATTATGTTAAAACTCTCTGGTTACATTAGGTTAGGACTGTGTTGCCCATCAGCAGTTTATAATCCAATTGTAATGTATCAGAAAAACATGCTAAAACTTTTCCAGATTTGAAATAGTCTCACTAAACATATTTTAGACCTATAAAGTCAATACATATTTATAAAAACATGACACCAGACAAATTATTTTCGTAGAACAGATTCAAAGCTGAAGAAAATTTAATATACATATGACAATTGGCACATAGTCTAGCAATGTATAACACCGTCCAATTAGAGTTGCTGCATACAGCGGGCACATCGCTAACTATAAAGCCAGGGGCCTTAATTTGAAAATTACAGTCTTATTAGAACATTAAAACAAGAAATTACTGTACTTTTGTCAACTTACAGCCTCGCATTGCCCAGACATTCGAGTAAAGACAAAATGCACACTGCCAAATATGGAGATCAATGCTGAGAGCAGAATATTTTTGATATGATGCACGCAATAAAGAACTCTCGAGCATGAATACTGTCCCTCATAAGAGATTGATTAGAAAGACTTGTTTGCTGATAGTGAGAACTATTTCATCACACAACTAATTTTTCAAAATTAATAAAGACAACGGTAACTTTGACCTTGTGGTGTAACTTTGTCAACTCGATATTTATGTCATTTAGAGAAGAAAGTTTCAAGCTTTAACTACATCGATCAAAGGAATTTTTTTAAACATCTGCTTTAATTATCCACGGTATTTATTTGCCAGAAGACCCCAAAACTAATATGTATTCTGAATGGCCAAAGTAACCCTGGTTTACAATATTACAACACTGACATTTCGAAAAGGACTGAAGCTTCAGTTCCCTCTTGTGCAACACTGACGACAGAGTTTCAACCTCAACGACTTTTGTCACAAGAATACTAGATATTACCGTATTTTGATGCTCGCAGCAAATTTATTTAGTTTGTTAACAACTTATTTTCTAGCGACTATGACCTACACTGGTGGCATTATGTGTTACGTTGGAATTGAATGTTATGCAACAATTTAACACTCCAAAATTAAAAATTTTAGATTATAATTTTAGTTTTAAAATAATTTTAAGAAATGTTATGCCCGAATTTTCAGGATTTTTTAAACTTCAAGAAGTATTGTTAGAGACTACAATATTTACTATTTGTAAATGTTTGCGCAAAGAAATTTCATAAAGTTTCATCCTAAATGGCAAACAGCTCCCTGTATTCAATACTGATAAGACGATACTTACTATTGTATCATTGCTGCTAAGATGAGGTTCTGTATATAGTTCTTTATCTTCCTGCTCTAGAGGTATGGTTGTCGAGCTAACGTCTTCAGTTCCTGCGGTATGATTGCCTTTACGTCTACCAACTGTCCCTTGTCTTGCAGTATTCTTCCCACCCTTCTTTTGCCTGACTCTGGCAGGTGTCTTCGGCAGAGAACACATCCACTGGCAAGCATAACCAGGACTTCTACCTTCCATAATGCAAACATCACACACATTCCTGCCGTGGAGGGACTGCGACGGCACTACGTCCTTCGTAGGTTCTTCGTTCCGCACTTCGACGCATGCACCGTTGTATTTCTCCGCTGCACTGCCAAACTTTGATGTACTGTCATGTAACTGACTTTTACTACCAGCCACAAGTCCAGCTTTCTTAAAATCTGTATTCCCAACGTAGCTAGTTGTACGCGAGTACGTATTCTGAATCTCTTTTAGTTCTACAATCTTGGGACGGTTGGAAATATTTTCTTTTCCTTTGTAACCAACACATGTAACACCAATGTTTCTATGAGCAGCTGCCCCATGCTTTTCTTGCTTCCTGATTTCTGCAATCTGAAGAGGCCGAGCTTTTTCTTCTGGAGCGATGTCGGTGATAGGCATTCTGCAGGAAAAAATAAAACTTTGTTAATAGAAACCTCACTAATACATTGTTCTCCAGTTACAGAATATTGTAGTTTCCCGTTCTGCTTGCTGTCTTTATCTAGTTGAAGTAATGCAGAAGCCAATAAAAATAAATTAAAATCCACCTTATTTAGCATTATTTGAAACTTGAAACATTTGCTCTGTCATATAATGTGTCGTCTTGTTCGCTGTCTAATATATCTAGTACTGCCCACTGTATCTTGCAGACTACAGTCCCATTGTTCTACCTACATCACTTTCACCATTGATATCATATTATAATATTACTGTATTTCTCTGGATAAACCACATATTTTCACACAAAAGTTTAAGATAGGCATTATTTTATTATAACATACTGTACAAACATGTGCAACAGCAAATAACAAAAAATCAATATTTTATCATTTTTGGTGCGCTTTTATTCTAACAAAAGAAATGCAGTAATTTTTTCAGATTGCATAGTATGGAATTTTAAAAAAATTGATCATGTCTAGTTATACACATTAATCTGGAGCCTTAAAACACAACACAACAAACTAGACAAAAAAAATTTAATGTTGTGATTTTATTGACGACTTCAGCATACAAAGGGTTTAATGTCTTATTCAAAATAATTTAGTAAGTACATACAGTTGAATTTTGAGGACGTGAGAAATTTTTGCAGACCTTCTAAATCCTTCAACTTTACAACAAGGACTTGAGAGTTTGATGAATTGTTTGGCAGCCTCTTCCAACTCTCTTACCCACAGGCCATTGCAGCCAATAAAACAGATTTAGAAATATCTATACCAATTTCACTTACGATACAAATATTTTTTCTCTGAAATGTTTGTGTTTTCGTGGCACTGTTTTTAAAGTCCCTTAGCTCTTCTTATTTAAGGAATTTTGCAGATTTGCATTTATAGTTTTCAATAAAAAATTTTTATTGCTACAGCATATAGTAAATCTTTATTTTGAAAATTTTTATGGTTTCACCCACCATATGTAAAGTATTTAATAATAATAATAATAATGATAATAATAATAATAATCATAATAAAACCAAAAGACCCGGACCATAACTAATTTTTATTATAGAAATTCTTAAAATTGCAAAACCATCTTAAAGTAAACACACTTATGTTAAGTACAGCCCTCACACTGGTTAATAAATACACTGTTAAATCTAATTAGTTTATCTAGTTATCATCGTTTACATTTTTATGATGACAAAATGCAATTATTTCTCTGTTCTCATTCATGTACCTACATTTCTCCATTTGAAAGTAAATATTTGTCACTATTATAGTACAGTTTTGACATCGTTATGGAACCTCGTTAATACAAACCCTGCTAATACAAAGTTCTCATTAATACAAAGCGATTTTTATTCCCCTTGGAATGGGAGAAGAAATTATATAATTACTTGAATGTGCAATAAAAATTTCGTTTATGCATTAAACCATGCAATATCAAGTTCTCAAGTAAAAGAAAGTCATTGTGGTGAAAATACTATTTGATTTGTGGGGATAAACAGAGTGACCAAAATTTTAGAAACATTTTAAGGTTTTAGTGAACTCCTGTTAATACAAACCTCATTATTACAAACAGCAACAATTTTGGTCCCTTCAGGTATGTGTTAAAGAGCTTTGACTGTATTTATAACTGTACATTTTTTGTAACATTCAATACAATATTTTGTACTACACATAGTTGTACATTAAAAAAAAAAATCTTAGCTCCACTTAAAAAAAAAAAAAAAAAATTGTTTAAGTGTGAAACTATTTCAGAAGGAAAACTATCTGCGCGAATAGTTAGGTTGGTTGAATAAAAGTGCAACTCTCGTCGTAATTTTCTATGGTTTTTCTTGCCACTTTTAAATTGCCAGACTTCTGCCAAGTTTAAGAGAAGATTTTCAGGCCTTGTAACAACAGGGAGTGAACATACCTGAAGCCCTTCAGTGACGCACACTGCTTCTCGAGTTTACTAAGTGCTGCTTGTGCAGTTTTCATATCTGGATCTAGCTTGACGACGCAGCTCATGTCATCTCTAGCCTGGCACACACAACACAATAAGCTACACTGTCAACATACACAACTACATATTACTGTTCTCTAGACTTTGTAATTACAAATGTTGAAGAACACATACAGTGTACCATAAACTGGGGCGAATAAGGACAAAATATTTATATAACAACTTTCAGTAGAAAATCTTTTAAAAATGAAGTTTGTAGGTAAGTTATTAATACATTATTTTCAAAGAGTAATTTTATTAGAACACAACTTAATTTAAGGGCCCTTTTTAGGCTGTGTTTGTGCAAGAGACAGAAAATCAATGTAATGGTAAGGTTGCCACTGACTGATGTATGTAATGTATTATCACCTCTCCGCGCAAGCCACTCTGCTGGCATGCAGTGCTTGGGACTTTAAGCGGTGACCACATTATTTTATTTGTGACCAGCATACATGCTCATTTCAGTTGTGTTTTTCGAATCAGATTGTTATTTTTCTGGATAAAGCAGTCTAAAGAAGTAATTGTTGGCCATTAGAAGGGCCTGAAAACTAAGTATCTAACAAATGTGCCTGATTTTTAAAACTATAGCAACATAGTTTGAAGCATGTGTTCATTTCATAGATGTACAAATATAATGTGTGTTAAATAGTTTACAGACAAAAAAATTAAATGGAGGAAAGGAGGTCACTTAAGATAAAAATTTAAACCAGGACTATGTTTCTAATTTTGTCCCTATTCACCAGAGTTTACGGTACTGTAACTTTGTGGCAAGCAATCTCGCATCACCAACTAGATACGTGTTGGCTGAATGATGAAAATACCTAATCAGCAACAGAGACATTAAATAAAAACCTTCAAGATCATAGTTGAGTACAGATTACAAGTATAATAAAGAAAAAGAAACTTGAATAAACATCAGCAACAAATTCAAACAAACAACTACAAGAAAACAAAGGAGCACAAATTTGTATCGCCTGGCCTTAACACTTGACACAAAGAATGTCACAGTTTTCTTGTGTTTGTGTCATGGTTGTGTTTGTTCAGTTTAGTCCAGTTTCTTCTTCTGTAAACATCTATCATATCAAGTGGTGCATCAATACGACTTTACCAGTGGCCAGTTAAATTACTACTTACAACATTTTTCATTCATCTGTGTACTTTTTTCTTTGTATGTAATTTGGATATTCCTATTTTATATTCATGTGTACCCAGCTTAAAACTGTGCCCTTACACTATTCCAAGTTCTAAGGAATGTGCTATACATTTCTCTGTTAAAACTATAGGGTAATGTACTGTATAGTTTGGTTTGTAAAAATGCATATATTTTATTATTTGTTTCGTATCCTATTGCTACCTCAGCAGTCTTATGCTCAATGGAATGCAATTAAACATAAGACAAAAAAAAAAACAGGGAGATATTACTAAAGTCCTTTATAAAATTGCAAAATTTTTTTTGTAGTAAAAATACGAAAATTTAACAACTGAAAATTGTTTATCATCAACAATCCAGGGTAACATGACTTTGCTTACTGCTCCACAGAAATAAGCGAAGACCCGACAACTTGATGCTACAGTTTCATTGAAGTCCATCATGAAAGGCCGCCTAGTTCATTTCAATTTTTAAGTATTTCCGAGACAGTGTTTATTTTAGTTCCATATTTTCCGCCAGTTTCTCTTCCTCTTCATAGCACTTACCCATTACATGTTTTAGCCGAAAATCAGTTAATACATGATAACACTGGCTCGAAGAATGCAGTAAGAGCACACTCTTTCATATACACACATATACAACATGAAGTACCTTAAGTCTTCATACATGTTCTTACCTGGATAAAATTTGACAATTTCTGGTGAGCAACACTCCTTCTGTAATAGGCTTTCACATTGTCCGGGTCAATTTCTAGAACCCTACTGCAGTCTTCTATGACTTCCGAGTACTGCTCCAGTTTAAAGTCTACAAGAACAGCAAACAATGCAACAGTAACAACCATTTATACACAAAACATCGCACCTACAAACAAACAACTGCACCACTGAAGCTATACTTGTCAATCAGTTCCTGATAAATTATGTAATAATGAGCAGCCATACCTACCGCACTGCTTGAAATATGTCAAACATGAGTTTAAAAAAAATAACTCGCTCAAACCAACACTAGTGTTCGATACACAGTATGTTAATGGTCAGCATGCATATACAGTAAAACCTTAAGAAGTTACCCCCTCCCCATTCTCACAATAAGTTTGAATAATTTTTACCATGTCTATGAATACAATTGCGATTTGAACCTTTTAAAAAGTATTCCCAGGTAAGATGTTTAAAATTTGCAATCAATTCAGACACATCTTATAACTGGGTTTCACACACAGCAGTTGAAATCAAAATCTGTATTCAGACAGCCAAGATGCCATTGTAGGAGAGAAAGTAGATTTATTGATATTGATTACTGCACATACTGCTAAGACAAAGAAAAAACATAGTGACTGCTTTAACAGTGTTGAAAAATTCCAACAAAACACATGATGTTTTTGAGTAAAACTTTAAATGGTTTACTGCTTTGTATATATGTAGTTACTAACAACTTAACTTGTTTGAATAGATTAAGTTCCCATAATTTCACAATACTAGTGAGAGTAAATAGACCGTCCCAAGACTGGCTTACAAGACAGCACCTTTAAACCACCAAGGTCAACTGTATATTAAGCAGTGTGTTGAAGAAGCTATAATTACAGGGGTTGAAACAACGTAACGAGAAGCTTGCTCTTGTAACAACTGAACAACCTCGTACTACAGATATCTTGCAGCTGATTAGTTGCAGGAACACAAGGACGTGGGGCTGCAAGCAGATGCAGGATAGTTTCTTGTTCTTAGCTATTCTAAAATACATACAGTAGCTTCTACTGGGGAGCGTCGCACACTAACTGGACGTCCTGACCAAAATACAATATGATGCTCCCGAAACACCAGAAGCAAAAGCCACAGAAACACCCAGACTCGGAAAATCAGGAACCTGATGAATTAGACAATTACAGTGTGACGAATTGCAACATGTTACACGTGACTCTGAAGCTGAAGGTAAAGAACAACAACTAGAGTGTCTTTGTGAACTATGAACATCCAGTGGTAGATATTCCAAGACAAATGCACATTATACTTCTATCTACAAAGATATCACAGATGTTTTCCTTTAAAAAAACATTAAATAAAAAACACTAATCTAGCACGAATCATACTAAAAACAAGCATTCTGCAGTGGATATAGTGAACCCACAACAGAAAAATATTTGAGGAACTTTCCATAGACAAAATTAAGATATTTGATTTAATACTGCTATAAATTTTACCATTTTTGACAAAAATTAAAATAATAAATTTTTTACTACCATTATCCAAAATGGTGATTAAAGCTACAGTCTGAGTTGTGGACTGCAAATACTCATACTTGTCTGCTCTTTGTAGGCAGAATGACATCTGCACACTCGCAATGAGACACAGGCTCAATGGTTCTATGCTGAGTTTATTGCAAATGTTCAGCGACCTAGTTGCGTGGCTGTTCGCTGGAGCTAACAGTCAAATTGTACAGTCAGTAGATATGTATGCAAGATCATAATGTTTTACAGCATTTTAAATACAGAGAGGTCAATTTGATTTGGTTTTTATTTCAGTACTGTTATATTTAAATATGAAAATACACTGAACTACATTCGCTAACGATCTCAAAGGTACAAGTTTGAGACAAACTTCATATGTGGGCAATTCCCATGAGTTCTTTTGGGATAGAGGTCTTATAATTATAAATAAGAGTTAAATTAAGTACTGGATTTAATAGCTCACAAAGCTACGAAATACACAAAACAGTAATCAACTAGAACTCTCACAACACAATTAGTTATGCACACAATTACTACTGTGTCACAGACACGTTAATTAACTTTGACAATTAAAGCACAAAAAATGTCTACCATCAATTAATTAAACAGTACAAATCACAATAAAATTCAGTCCTATATCCAATCAACAGTATTTCAAGTAGTGACAGTGTACAACCTTAATAGTCCGCCGTGGTGATGAATCGTCGTGTGCTGCGCAGCACCCCGAGTGCACCGCTGTCTTCACTCTTGAGGTCTTCGGTTCGACTCCCGTCGCGTACCTCCTTCTTCGCCCGTCAGCCCGCCGCAGCAGTCCTCTTGGTTCATCCAACACTGCTCCGAAGATAAACGCCTGCCACCTCACAGTAGACACTGACGTCACCAAGATGTCTTCACCAGCCTATCTACACAACCATAGCACCTTCCTCTAGCACGACCAATAGCGAACTCTCCCCAAATCTCACGATTCGGCCTTCGTATACTCAGTGAAACAGTCGGGGATTTACCGCGTTACAGGGGTCTAAAAATAGATATTTCATCATGTTTCAGATGTTCTTTTAGTCACGTAGGCCGCCCTTGAAGGGTTAAGACGCAGTTGGGACAGGTATCTATGACGTAGTTTCGGCGGGATTCCCACTATGAGCCACCCAGGCTTGAGTCATCGACCAGTCCTCAAGGTGTTACGAAACAGCCGCCGACGACCACTGGCCTCCAGGAACATGGCACGCAACAGAACTATTAATAATGCTGGATTAAATTAAGTAAGAGTTTGTGATTTTCCTCAAAGATTAAGGGCACGGTTCACCTCAGTTTTCAACGTATTTTTTTAATTTTATATTTGTACCAGATTTTTCTTTTCTTATTTTAGACACACATTGTGACTAAATCTTTATCTTAGGAAATTGTTGTATCTCTCATAGTTGTTGCATAATGAGTCGTAAACGCCAAAATTTTGACTTTACAGTTTTATGTACGCCACTAACACCTACCGACATACCAAACCGAAAAAATTCACAACGTATAACAATGTTATAGGCTATGATTTGAACTATATAAAACAAAATATAAAAACATTTTAGTATTTTTAAACAATTTTTGAAATTTTTATATTTTCATTTTAAAATTCAGCATTTTTTATTAAATACAAAAATATTTTATTTTTTGATTTCATATGTGTCATTTCATAGCCTACAACATTGTTATATAGTGTGCATTTTTTCGGTTAGGTATTACAGTTGGTTTTAGTGGCGTACATAAAACCGTAAAGTGCAAATTTTGACGTTTACGACTCATTACGTGAAAACTATGAGAGATACAACAATTTTCTGAGAGGAAAATTTAGTCACAATTTATGTCTAAAATAAGAAAAAAAATACCTGGTACAAATATCAAAATAAAAAAAGACGTTGAAAACGGAGGTGAACTGCGCCCTTAAGGCTTGGATTCACCAACCACTGTTAAGTATTTGACAGTGTTAAATTTAATGTGTTAAATCTTCTCTCAATTCTTTTTAACAAATATTAAATGCTTAAGAGAGGTTGGTGAAACTGGCCCTATATCTTTAGAGCTGAGTTTATTCTTAATGACCTAGAGCTGGTATATTTGTCAGCAGCGAGCCAAACTTACAAGTAATAGCTCTGTTGTTGTAGGCGTTGACAGACCCTGTCAAGTAAATGCACTTGGTGTAATGGCGCAAAGCCTCCATGTATTCGCCTGCCACGTAACACTCGTTGCCTTTGTGCCTTTCCCGAGACTCCAAGTACGACTTCTCCTGCTGCGACAAGTCATCTGCAAAACACATTGTCACTAGCTGTATTCTATACACACATTCTGCGACTTCTGTACATGACAACTGTAACAATTATGTTATAAATCCCTCACATACTACAACAGGCAGCAAATGAGACCTTCCTTCCTCCCTCCCCCTTCCAGGTGATCCGGGTTGGAATCCTGCAGGTTTGTTCTAGATTGGAAACATGGCAGACATATGTCATTTACTGGTGGGTTCCGTAAGACCACTCCTGTGTCCCTTGTCCGTACATTCTGCAGCTGCTTGATACTCCCTTTGTATCACCCTTAACCAGCGTTCACAACATTTCTAACCATAATATCTGCAATCATTACTATACTAACTTAAGTGCTACTACATTCCTTCTGGGTAAAATATAACTGCATGTATACGGTAATATAACACTACCTTAAAATGTCACAATTTATAGAAATTAAAAAGTCTAGGTACAGATGTGTATAAAATAATGTATACGCTGTTCTTGGTAAAGTTTTTAGTAAACGTTTAATGACCATCTTGCCAAAAATAATTATAAAAATGTATTTTTTTAAACCTTAGACATTGACTTTTGAGTCGGATGCAATCCATACACTGTGTTCTTAAAGTACACTATTATGTTTACAATAACAAATTATGGAATGATATAAACTGACTGGAAGAGGAAAAATAATCAGGGTATTACAAGTGCTTACTTAGACATAACTAGTCTATAAACAGACAGTGCTGCTTTAGGCCCTGAAACAAAGGTGGTCTTGACCCAAAGACCTGTGAGCGGGAAACATGCCGGAAGTTGACGACTGCCGACAAGTTCTCTCTACGCGTACCTGATGTCCAAGACACTACGTTACGTCAACTATATAACAAAGTCAACCCTTCTCTCTAACAACATACAGTAGAAGTTTCATTATAAAGAGTACAATTTATAACATCATATGCCTTATAACAACCACCTTACATTGAACCATCCCTCCATAATTAAAAATTACGTATTTGGATATAATGACAAACTGCTATACAGATAATTTTTATTGCCATTAAGAGAAGCTGTTAAGAGATTACACTGTATTTTTAAACATCCTGCTTGATAAACAGAAGTTTGTAGAAATTTGTACTGACACTGGTTACATTGTCAAGTACAAATTCCTCGAGTGCCAGTGGCACAACGGTAGCATAAATATAAATACTTTACATTAAAATACCAAGTTTTATGGAGTAACTATAATATTCTGGGATATGGATACCAAGTAACACTGAACACAAATAAAAAGACATAATTTAAAAAATTAAAACAACTACAGCCCACGAGTCACTTAAAAAATTCAATGCAACAAATAACATTACGGATAAAGACTGAAGTGATATAAAAATTAATTACACGACACATAAATGAAAGAATTTGTAATGGAACAAGGACAAATGTGTAGCACAACCGATATCTGTAACAACTGTGAAACTATTTTTTTAGAAAAATTAACACTACTATACTTTTAATACATCACCGAAATTTTTGCACTTACATTATCAATGTTTGCTTGAATCTATGTTTACCATTACATTATCAATACTACCACTGGTGACAAGCTATTTTAAAAACCAAAGATTTTTCAGTTGCAAAATATAATTTTCCCATCTACTTCAATTTATTTTTGCAAACTACCAGATTCATGTTATTTGTTTCAAGTTCCTTCGTCCTGCAAACTTATAAATTCTATCAAGACTTGCTTATTAAATTAAACATTGAAAACTGCTCTAACATACTCAGAATGTTTAGCTGCAACGGTGCCGTAACATTCTCTTCCGAGCAATTTCGTTCATTCCTTTTCCTATTCCACACCACTGCTAACTCTCTCTCCTTCTCCTCTTCGATTTCCATTTTCTTCAGTTCTTTATCCACATCAAACTTGTCCCACTCTGAATAATCTCGAGGAACCACACTTTTTACCATCTTGCTAAGCTCCAATTTTCGCTCGCCCTACAAATAATTTTTTTTGTATTAATGAATAAGAACTAATCTGCACTAAAAAGAAATATTATATAGCTACGAACCATACATACATTAAAAGGTGTTCTTGGCTAATTTTAACAGAGAACAAAAGTCTAAAAACAGAGGTTTACAACAATACAATTAGTGAACTGAGGTTGTAGGGTGAGATGAGAGGGTTCTACAGCGAGGTGACGGGACAAAACAACACCTATGCGTGAGCCAGGACCTCTTGCACAGTAGACAGCCTCTTGACCGACTATGCTACGTACGGAGGCCGGCCACTAAGGTTGGTACTCCTAAACATATAGTTTATGTAAGTACTGCCTCCTCAGATGATAGACAACCAGCAAACAAGGCGTAACTTACTGACATTTCTGGGTATTAAATAAGTCACAGTTCATTATTTGTTCTCACAAGTAAGCATTGAACATACACATTTGATTGGCAGCACTGCTAAAACAACACAAACTTAAGGCACTTGCAATGTAGTATGTTACATTTCAATTTGTTTAAAACTTTTAAATTATCGTAAATACAGTAAGTTACATTTTTAAAAAATGATCAGTTATAACCATGAAAATGAACATATTTAATGACTGTCCTTGTACAATGTGAAGACATGTATGTTTCCAGGTTTTTAAAGTGTGTATGTGTGTGTTTTATAATAATTTATTCAAAGACTGTGAGCTGCTTGGAGTTTCTCTACATAACTAGGGACTGAAAACACAGGTATTAATACAATAAGGCTGTCACTCCATGCACAAGGCTTGGAATAAGCAAGCATATTTACTGTTGTGCTGCTTGTTTCAATAAGACTGTAATACATGATCCTAGCATTTTACTGCATATGACTATGTACAGTAGTTATGTCCAATGTACACATCAACCATTTAATTTGAATCATGTTACTACAACAAACGGCAGTCAGAAAATCATATTTTAGAATTTTGGAAGGCTTCATTAAATTATTTACCGCCTGCATGCTGCTTTTGAAATAATAATCAGATAACTGAAATACAGTTTTCCTTATTTCAGTAAGTACACATACCACTAACACAATTAAAAAAAAGTATTTTTTATAATATACTATGCAGACAAGGGGCATGTAATATGAGACCCATATTATTATTTAACTATGAACAACATTTTTCACAACAATGTTAAGTCAAATACATAATATATTGCTGCTATTGTGCAACTGGAAAAACTATTCCTGGAAAGTAACTTTAGAAATGTATCACTAAAACCACGTAAACTATTGAAAATGACTTACGCAGCCTAATCTTTTCATTTTTCAATAAATGAAATGTTGGACCGATTGTTTTTGTTGGACATTACATGAAGGGGGTCCATGTTTTTGGGTTGTGTATTTGTTTGTTTTTCATGTTGGCCGCCAAGTTGGTAACTTGTGTGTATGTTCAGTGTGGTTAATATCGGACGCGAAGGAAGGTGTTTTATTTTCTGTGTGAAGAATGTAATGGAAAATAAAACTTGCTGTGTGCACCTGGTTCTTACATGTTTACTATTTCAACTAACTCTTCCCACAGTATAATATTAATTATAACATGAAAAACTTACAGTATGTGATTGAAAACATTTTAAATCAAATCAACAAATAAAATAGTTGTATTTGCATACTATCACAGCACACCAGCTCAAAGTACTTTACAATGTACCTCCTCCGACTACTAAGGTAGTAAGGTACTCGTTAAAATTGTCAAAGTACTTTACAATGTACCTCCTCCAACTACTAAGGTAGTAAGGTACTCGTTAAAATTGTCACATCTGCAACACTTTTTAATTGTTTTATGTAAGGAGTGATACTAGAAGAGAGGGGTGGGGAAGAGAGGGGTGGGTGAAGAGAGGGGAGGGTGATGAGAGGGGTTAGTGAAGATAGGGGTGGATAAAGAGGAGTGGGGGAAAGGTAAGGCAGTTTTAAGTTTTGTCGACAAAAAGGTTATTAAAGACGGTGATGCACAACTTGGTACAACGAGAGTGGCTGGGAGAGGAGTCGGTTGTTGCCTTTGTTAAGCCAACATCCCGCATTTATCTGGAGCTATTGAGGGAAACCATGGAAAACTAAAATCTGGCAGGATGACTGGAACCCGGGTCTTCCTGAATGTGAGTCCGAAGTGTTACTGTTGTATGACCTCGCTTGGTAGGGATGGGTAAGAAAGAAGACAAATGAAGAGTGTAAAGGAATGCAGGATACTGTGTTAATAGAGATTATGGAGAAGCGAGTAAGTGAGAAGAAAGGGAGTACAGAGCAATAAAGGAAAAGAGGGAGATGCTGGTAAAAAGTAATATGATGGAATACATTCAATTTGGGTAAGAGGGAAGATTTTTAAACGTTTGTTGCGATGGGACTTTACAATTAAATTTTATTGGATTGTGGACATACGCCATTGCTCATGTTTAGCTGATCAAACCTGTGTTGAATGACAAAGTATGAAAACAAACAAGAAAAAAAAAAAAAACAAATATAAAATGCACACAAAAATATATGTAAAAAAAAAAGCAATCCCAGAGAAATTCTGCCTTTTTTTTTTTTTTTTTTTTCGAAATAAATGTTATATTAGACAACAAACAATTCTAGAAATTGAATTCAGTCGAATATTGACACAACACCCACACACAAAAGACATACACAAATATAGAACCAGATTCCCAATATGAAACAAGATGGAAATTGACTAAAAACAGTGGACAACAAACATAAGACAATAGACAACACGAATTAAAACCAATAAAAATTGAATTATGAAGAAGAGGGGGAATGGGATAAGAGAAGGAGAATGGATGAATGAAGAGAGGTTGAATGGCATAACAGAAAGGGAAAGAGAAAAGAAGGATAAATGGGAAAAAGAGGGTAAGGGGGAAGATCAGGTAATGTTGGAAGAGTTGAAGAATGTGGTAAGCAAGGGTGACAGGGAAATAGATTAAATGATGGGAAGGGAATATCAAAAGAAGGGAAGGAGGGGAATTGGAGAAGGGGGCAGAATGGGGCAATATAGGGTGAATGGGGCAATATGGGGTGAATAGAGTAGGTAATAGTGGACAAATGGGGCACTATTAAGTGCCACAGGATAGAGTGATTTTAAGGCAACATAAGGTGATTGGACCAAGATAGAGTGAATGAGGTAAGCTAGGGTGAATGGTGAAAATAAGTGTATGGACGAAACAATGAATGAAAGCTGTATGAACCAAACATTGAACGCGAGAATGAATGAAAGCTGTATGAACCAAACATTGAATGAGAGAATGAATGAAAGCTGTATGAACCAAACATTGAACGAGAAAATGAATGAAAGGTGTATGAAACAAACAATGAACGAGGGAATGAATGAAAGATGTATGGAGCAAACAATGAATGAGGGAATGTTATATATTGACTTGGGAAATTCTGTTGTCGAAGTTGGTAGTGTGTGTTGGAGTGTGTGCATCTTTTGTCTTGTGCGTAGTCGGGCGGAGTAGTGAATAATGATCGGGAATTAAAGAGTGCATATTTGAAATGAAATATTGGAGTTATTAATTTCTGTGTATACAACAATTGGCGACGAGGATGGGATTACAATTAATTGGTTACTGTGCTAAGTAAGGTGTTGCAAGTGAAACCACCTAGCGGGATAGTGACCAGTCATGAGGTATGATGCATGCTTGAAAATTTAAGGTTAGGCCTACCACTTTGTTCTTGGAAACCGATCATGGCATTGGGAAAAATTCCGGAGTTGAACATTAATGAGCCAGATACTTGGCGGCACTACAAAGCAAGATTTCAATTTTTTGTTGACGCAAATAAGATCTCCGAGGCAAAGCAACTCCGGGCAACATTTTTAACCCTAATAGGAGAGTCAGCTTTGGCATTACTTACATCCTTAATTACTCCTAAAGACTTGACTGACTATACATACGAAGCGTTAATTGCAGCATTAGATGCACACTTTGACCCCAAGAAAAATGAGATTACTGCATGTTTTGTGTTTGTGAATCGCAAACAACAAGCAATTGAAACGATTTCTGATTTTGTTGCGGAACTGAAACGATTGTCAAAAGGGTGTAATTTCCAAGATTTCGAGAAGCAGTTACTCATTCTGCTGGTTTGTGGTGTTAAATATGAGAGACTACCTTTAACTGATACAGTTGAAGAACCACCAAATCCAGCAGATGTTTTCTTTTTAGAAGCAGAAGACGCTCCATATGAGGCAGTAGATATTGCCAAGGCAACGGAAAGAGATGCTGCCTTATGCAAAGTTAAGACATGGCTCAACAATGGTAGAGTTAATTTGGAGGATTGCAAGCTGTGTCCAGAGTTAGGGA